>VZTO01002998.1:0-34664 GCA_013400615.1 Syrrhaptes paradoxus | reverse complement strand
AAAAAAAAAAATGATGTAAGGCATCCTCAGACAAGTGAACTCTAAACTTCATTTGTCTTTCAGCAGGCTTGATGGCTATGCATTTAAAAACCCATTCTATCTTATAAACTAAAAATTAAATTTACTCAGCTGTGATGGTCGTCATTGCATCTGCTATTTATATGCTAATACCCTCACTGGAAGATCTTGCAAATTATTCCACCATGCCAATATCTCATGTGCATCTACTCAAAGCCAACTAAATATTTTTCTAGAGGCAGAAGATTTTGGTCAGGGAACCAGAATATTTATCGCCATAGAACCTAGTTAAAAGGGCAGTCTTAAGCAAATACATTTTTTTATTCAGCTGCAACACAAAACATGCTTCAGTCACCTTAAATGAAATTTGGGGGTAGAATCTATGTAAGCAAACGCTGACTGGGTAAAAATATTTTTTTCAGTACCATTAATAGAAACAGAATAGTTAAACAGTATATCTTACATGTAAAGGTCCCTCCTTTTCATCTTTTTACATTGTCCAATGCAGGATGAAAGGGAAATAAATGCTGGCCTTTTGACAGGTTTCAGAAGCGTACTTGAGTTTTCCTGTGTGCAAAACAAGGAAAACATAAACGACTAAGAGAGCTGTATTTATAGGGACCTCCCACACACACATCCTCCTTTGCTCCATGATTTGAGCATAAATTCAGACCTACATGACTTCAAATTAGATATGTGGTCCAGGCAAACCACATTTTATGTTTACCAGTAAAAGTATCACTATTCATTCTATCTGTAGTTGCTCAACAGCACATAGGCTACTTGGCCCGTCTGGCTTTTATTTAGGAATGCACTTTTCATGCTATTTCATAATTTCCAGAAGTTAGTAAAAATGTTTAAAGGGTTCTAGCTCAAGAGTTAGCCTATGTACAATGCTGGAGAACCAGCGTACCTTGTCCCAAACTGCTTTAGCCATATAAACCACCCAATGAAACAGTTTTTCTTCAAAGCAATGTACACTAGCCTGAGTCTGCGAGAATTGTTGCAGTCCTGGAAGTGCAAGCTTGAGGTTCACTCGAGACTTGTGCAAAAGCAGTCTCCAACCCATCTAGTGATAAATAGAGATACATACATTGGAAGGTCAATATTGGGGAGGTGCATTGCACAAAACCTGTATCACTGTGTTACTAGCTACTGCATCTCTGGTCCCTAGCAGGCTCAAGGTCCCAGCTTAGGAGGGATTTTAATAAAAAGCAGCAAAAATTTACTCAAAAATACCAGGAGATCTTAAGGCACAAGAGAGTTCAAAAAACCCTGGATCTTAATGAATCGTATGTCCAATATACCAAATGAACTAGCATGTGCGCTTACACTTTCACAAAGACAGCAAATAAAGGTAGTCTGGAAAACTGGTTCATTTGACAAACCTATTCTCTCAGGAAGGTACTGCAAAGCAAGTTTAGTACTCTAGCAGTAACCACTCGAGATATATCTGCAGGTGTGTTTTCATAGTTCACTACTTGGGCTCCTACCATCCACCAAAACCAACAGCACTTGGTTGCACAGATATTCTTAAGCCTTAAGAAAGTCCATTAGAAAAGCAAAGTTCTCCTAAATAATCCAAACTTTCATAAAATAAATACCACATTCAGGGGAAGTGTAACAGTTTTATTTAAACTACTGAAGATCTCCAAGCCTAACACCACCTTTCCTTTCCATGCATCCCAGAGAGTTAAAACAGGAGCCTGTCACCTTACACTATTAAAGCTAACAAAGTTTTCCAAGATAAAAAAATATTGACTCCTACAAAATTTATGCTACCTACCTACATTATCTTACATGTAAAGATTTGTATCATTAAAAGTGGTTGTAGTGTTAGTCCCTTAAATGTCTTTGTGTGATATTTATACAAAAATAAAGGTTACATCTTACTTTTAGAAGTACAGGAATGTACTTTTTCCCATGCAGCTACTGTACATACTTCAGGCAGTACATCTTGTTAAAATGTATTATTTTTTACTGTCTAATATTAGCATCCGGTATGCTTTTTTCATCCTTTTTTTTAATTCACACTGGAAGATGAGCTGATCATATATCACTCCATCCATTTGAGTCCTCTAATTAAGTAAAGATTTGCCTTCATAATTGGATCTGCATTACCTGAGTTTATGCAGTTACTGAAAGGGACAGTCTCACAAATTGGGTTTAACACTGGTACAGAAATCCTCTTCTCTGGATTAAGTTCCAGTCAGTTCAGGCCCCTGCTGCAACAGGAGCTCTAGCGCTGGTACAAGGGAGGCACTGGGAATCGTCAGGTGAGGAAACAGAGACAGGACTATCTCTTTTGATGGCTGCTGGTGCTTAGATCATCTTTAGGCCAATCATAAAATCACGATAGAAATACACAAGCTGCTTCCCTGTTCAGCTCCCACAGGTAGTACAACGGCAACCTGTACAAAAAACCTGCCTGCTAAGAAGTAGGTCTGGTAACTACATAACATGCTAAGAAATACCTGGTAGAATTTCATTTTTAATGTTTCAGAAATTGTAGAATGGATTAAAAGCTAAGGTTTAGTGCTGAAGGGAAAAAAGAATCTCACTATTAACATCTTTATGAAATTTTAGGAAATGTGATTTTCATCTAAAATGTGCTGTAACTAGATTCCCATTAGCACTCACTCATGCAAAGAAGTCCCGCTGTATTTGATGGATTACCACCTACCGCTTAGACCAGATCCAGCTCCTGCTACTAAAACTTTGTATCCACCACCAATGTACACAGGCCCCTGTCTTATCCTACAGTCTGGACACACATACACTGTAAAATCAGTAACTAAATTGCAGCTTACTTCAATTATCACGTTATGAATGAATGTGAACCACATATTTGTTAAAATTATTTCAGATGATATATTTTTAGCAGACAAATATACATCACAATTAAATACACCTAATTTATTACAGGCAACCAGTCAACAAAATATCCTCTGCAAGACACACAAAACCTTACATACATTCCTGATCATGGGTTTTAGGCACAGAGATATCACTAGACGTGAATATATTTACTTTAATACTATTGCATCAACTAAATTAAAATGCGTTAGTGTTTGTTCCAAGCCTGAAAATTTTCTTCCTTTTCCATTTTTATAAATACACATTTAGCAACGTGTCTTTACTGAACCTCACAAATACATCAAATCATTTCAATGTACTGCTTCCCTTTGCAAGGCAGGATGAATAAACAGCAGGAAGCAAATTTATATCTACCTACAGAGTACACACTGCTCAGTATTCATAGATGAATCAGGGGAGATGACCCTTCGGCCTGAAAAACTTAAATACTTAACATAAGGGTTAACTTGATGATAGAGACATCCCACTTTATTTTACACTCTATTAGAAGAGCTCCAAATTGCATTGTGCGACCTGCGAATCAGATAGGGATCAGAGGTCGTCACAGTGCCAACTTTAAAAATTCATGGCTGGATCTGCATAACAAGATATTTTTAATAACTTTGTAACAGTGTCAGGCTGCAGAGCCAGTGCAAAGCATAAAATACACTCAGCTCTAGAAAAGAAAAACAAAACCACCACAGGGTTACTTTTACTATGAGGGTTAATTTTACAATGTTTTGCTTTAGATCAGCCCTATATCCTGACAAGACTTAAAAAACCTGAAATGCTCTTTTAGCTGGAAAGTGACTGTGAAAGGGATATTTCACAGACAGAAATAATTATCATGGGATGGTTAAAACAGGAGAGGGAAGAGGAAGCATAAGCATCTGTATGATTTATTTAATACTTTGTGTTTACTTTTACAGTTATGGTTGACCTAGCTTTTTTGATAAATATTAGCTAGCCAAAAACAAAAAAAAATTAAAATGTTGCCTGGGCTGCTACTTTGACCATACAAACATTAATAAACTTTATTTACATGCTAATGATGTAGACAGTCTCATAAAGGACATCTTTAGGTGTCTTACTGATTTAATTATCAAATATTCCTATATTTGTCTTAAGTTTTAGAAAACATACTAAAAAAATCAACATTGTTACTATTTAAACCTCAACATTAAATACTTCTGGTTTTCAAAGGGCAACTATTTTAAGATCTAGGGTTTTCGTTTGTGTGCAATTTAAAAGCATCACCTGGGGAAAAGACTTTTACAAACGTCTCACTCTTGCTCCTTGGGTTAAGTATGTTTTAGCAGATGTGCGTTCAGGCACAGTGAGGGATCACTAAATACAATTACTTACCCCACAAAATCACCTTTTCTAAAATGAGGAAAAGGGGAAAAAAAGCAGGACGTGAGTACAAGCAGCTTTTACATAAGGCAGAAAGCAGGTAACTGGACTGGATACTCTATGGCTACAGAAATGTGCAGAAAGAAAAAACAATACAGCCTTTGCTTTTGATCTAAAATTCAAGTGCAACTTTTTTTTTTTTAAAGCAGGCACTAACTTAAGTAAAATACAAACTTATAAAAGAGCTGGTTATAAAGCTAAAAGATGATTAGGTAGAAATAACTCATTAGCACTGACAAAATGCCAAGCTGTAGTTGAAGATATGGGAAAAAAAAAAANAAAAAAAAAAAAAAACAGCCATAGTTTTGCAACCAAAAAATTGGTAGAGCTCTTTATTACACATTAAAATTTGAATATTTTAATGTATTAAAATATTTAAGACTAAACTATGACCACTATATTTAGCTTGTAAATATAATACATAACAATTTTCTGACGTTATTATTTCAGAAAAAATCTAGCTTGTATTGCAGGAGGGTTTGGGGATCAGATCAGATTCTGGACAACACAAGGACAGCCTTCTCCAAATCTAATTATTAATGGCATTATTGAATTCAACCAGATGTTTCACACGGATAAAATTAAGTACATGAATAAATCAAGATCCAAGCACACACTTAGATGTGACAGAAGATAAAGAAACATGAAACAAAAAGTAATGAAGACATTTAATGGAAAACTAGATATTCCTGGTTGTTAATATAACCTGAAATTAAAAATTCAAAATGTAATAGGTCTGTTAAATGATCACTCTGCTAACAGACAAATGAGTGGGGTGTTTCTCACATCATATTCCCTACTAGCTTCTACCTGGCCAAATTTTAGACAGTAAACCTTTTAAGGCTTCCCCAAAGGTAATTACATAAGAGATAAGTATACTCTCCGTGAACAATATATAGCTAATGAGCTACATTTCTATTAATAACGTGAGAACTTCAAGTATTAACCAGCAGATAATTCGTTATGAAAATGATGTAAGTGAAAGGTAGTGTGGATGATTTAAAATACAGGACACATTTGTCCTCTCATAACTTTTAAAATTGCAAGATCATTTGCCCCTAATCAGCTCCAAATCAGACATTACAGAATAAAAAAACCCAATAATCTAGTATTTTAAGAAAAGGGGGAAGACATTAACAAATGAAACTATTCCTAACCAGGAAAAATTAGTTTTAAAGGAACATACCAGCCATAAGCAAATTATTCCTTAAAAGAATTAAACCTCTGGAAACAGGAATTTCTATTTAAACATCCATCTCAGCCAGTAATTACAATTGTACTTCTATAATAATTCATCTAAATAGAATCAACAATTAACTCGAAGTGTCTCTGGTGTATTGCTGTTGTAAGTTTACCTGGAAAAACAGGCTGAGACCATGACTGGCTTTGGATAAAGGTGGTGTAGAGAAAAATGTCGAGCATGCAGTATGCACTCCCTCTACTGGGCACTGAGATTATCCTGAACAGGCCTTCAGAGAAAGGAAGGGGTATGTATGAGCATCCAGGTACGGTGAAATAAAAGCCCTTTTGCAGCTTCTGCCCTCTTACGCCAGATTCAGCTAAAACTCGGATTCACAGGAAAACAGATTTCAAAGCTCTTGAAAACTCTTCAAAAACTCTCAAAATACCAAAAACCAACACCTGATTCATGCCCCTAGCAAGCATATAATGACAATGAACAATATTTTTGTAAGCTCACAAAAACTCATTTGCCTTTGACCAGCAAAGTAAGAATGTCACTGTTTCTCCACCACAATTAAGGTTTTCTGATGGTTTGAGTTCTTCACTACCATGGAGAAGAAAACAAAGAGGTGGTTATATCTCATGTCACTAGAAACCATTTCAAGTTAAAGTGTTCCACTGTATCAAGTTCTGTGCTTTCTTTCAGGTAAACTTCATATAAGAGAAGTTTTGGTACCAGTGTTGTACAACATCTTTGTCATGGACAGTGGGACTGAGTGCACGCTCCACAAGGTTGCTGACAGCACCAAGCTGTGTGGCACACTCTGCATGCTGGAGGGAAGGGATGCCACCCAGAAGGACCTGGACAGGCTGGAGAGGTGGGCCAATGCCAACCTCCTCGAGTTCAACAAGGACAAGTGCAAGGTCCTGCATGTGGGTCAGGGCAATCCCAAGCACAAATGCAGGCTAGAAAGAGGATGGGTTGAGAGCAGCCCTGAGAAGAAGGAGTTGGGGGTGGTGGTAAATGAGAAGCTGAATATGACCCAGTAATGTGCGCTTGCAGCCCTGTGTCCTGGGCTGCATCCAAAGAAGTGTGACCAGCAGGTCGAAGGAGGTGATTCTCCCCCTCTACTCTGCTCTCGTGAGACCCCACCTGGAGTGCTGCATCCAGCTCTGGGGCCCCCAACATAAGGAAGATGTGGGTCTGTTGGAGCAAGTCCAGGGGAGGCCACAAAAATTATGAGAGGGCTGGAGCACCTCCCGTACAAGGACAGGCTGAGAGACTTGGGGTTTCTCAGCCTGAAGAAGAGAAGGCTCTGGGGAGACCTTACAGAAACTTCCAGTGCTAAAAGGGGGCTACAGGAGAGATGGGGAGGCACTCTTGATCAGGGAGTGTAGGGATAGGATGAGGGGTAACGGTTTTAAACTAAAAGAGGGGAGATTTTGATTAGATATTAGGAAGAACTTTTTCCTGTGAGGGTGGTGAGGCAGTGGCCCAGGTTGCTCAAAGCCTCATCCAGCCTGGCCTTGAACCCCTTCAGGGATGGGGCATCCACAGTCTCTCTGGGCAACCTGGGCCACTGCCGCACCAGGTGTCCCTGCCCATGGCAGGGGGGCTGGAACTGGCTGATCTTTAAGGTCCTTTCCAACCCAAACCATTCTATGATTCTATGAATACAAAACAGAAGCAGCAATGCTGAATTAAAGAGAAGCTGCATGCAGTGCTTCATATGCTGAGATGTAAATATTTGACAGATGGGGATTTAATAATCACTGTCTAAGAGATGCTGTTTATTTTGTTCTATCAGACTCTTATTCTACCTGTTTCTACATTTTAACAAAGTCATTTGACACAAATAAAAGGTAATTTATACAGTTTCCTTCTGAAGTATGTTCAGGTTATAAATTTAAAGTAACTCAGCACTAACACTAAATTTCAGTATTTTCCACTAGAGAAAAGCCCCAGGAATACATATATATTGTTTTCAATGCTTAAGTTAATACCTCAGCCTGCATTGCTCCATTTTGAATGTATTCTTTGTGAGCACTGCTACATATTCTCTTTTTTTTTTCCTTCTAATGACAGAATTTATTAGCTTTCAAACCTTATATAGACAGCATTGATCAATCTCCAGAAGTGGTAACAATACCACTTTAAACACATACACACACATGCACACACACATGAAAAGCAAGGCTTGAATGTCCTTTCTATCTTGCAAGAAATATAGCAACCAATATTCCATGCAGAAGTGCAGCAAATGAAGTCCTGTCAAGCAAATGGCAGGAATGACAGCAGATGTCTGGATTTCTTCATAGCTGGTTGCATAAAGGTAGCACACATATTTCATTAGAGAAAAAAAACCTCTGACAAGTCAGTCTTTCAGTACTTTTCACTCAGAGTTGGCATTTTTGACTGGTGCGCTACATCAGTAGGTATTAAGAAGATGAACCAGATTTATCTTGATAAAGCTTCATTTGCACAATGAAAGCAAAGTCTACAACACTCAGTCATGGCTAAACAAGGCTACTACAATTTAGTCCAGGGTATAAAGTCCAGATTAAATTCTTACAACCTAGTCATTAACCAGACCTTACTCTGGACCCTGACCCAAAACACTTATTTTCATGTCAAGCTATACAGTAATTTAATTTGATCACAATCAACAGAAACGAGTAGTATGCAGCTCTGCTTTTTAGCTACACAAACAAGCCACAGACTCCTTTTTGGATCTCAATAAAGTACCTGATCTTTCAGTCTCCGTTTATTCACAAGCTTTACCTATTTCAGAATAACTGTCGTAGGTAGCTAATCTTTGTGATATATTTTGACACTGTAAAGCTTTCTATAACAACTAATTATTTTAAGATATCCACAATCACACTACAGGCTCCCTAGAAAGAAAACATGCTCCAAAGCAGAGATACTACTTTCCTGAATTGTGAGACTCTAGCACAGTTTAGCAAGTTGTAAAAGAACAAGAGCAATAGAATGCTTACTGAGAAATATGCAGGAAAGAAGCTGAGGACATAACAATGTTACACATGAAGACATTAAGGATAAATAAAGTCAGAACTTAGACACTTCCCTATTCTAACCAACAGCAGTGCTGCCTTACATGGTTTTGTCTAATAACCATGGCCCTGGAGTATTATAGAGGTGTTTAGTGCAACTTCCTTGAGTGAAACTACAACCAGCTGAATTAGTGCACTTATCAATAAAACTTGTGTTAAAAAGTTTGCCAGATTAAGGTTTAAGAGAAAGTACATTTTTGGTATACAAGCTAAGCATTATTAATGGCCTCCTCTAGTAAAACTGAATTTTAAGAAACTCACCACTTTTCTTTTTCTCTCTTTAAAGATAATGTTCATTTCCTTGTATTTCTTCAAAGCAGTCTCCAATTTATTCTTGAGATCAATGGCACATCTTAGCCGATCATCATTTATTCCTGCTTTGGTAAATAACTGCAAAGCAAGAAAACAACATTCTTATCATTTTTTCTAGACATCTGAGCCAAAAAACATTTCATTTCCTTTTACCATTAAAGAAATAACATTGTCACAAATTCCTTTATTTTAAAAGTAACAATTAGTGAAGTCAGTTCCTTTCCTATCTAGAATATAAAAGCTAATAGCAACTGCTAAAGACAAACAAAGAATTGTTTGATACAACTGGTACAAACACCTCCTGAGAGTGCCCTTCTACAGGCCAAATTACATTCATAGGACTCCTCAGCCATCATATCAACTGACAGAAAGGACACTGTTTTTCTGATACAGACATGTATGACAAAAACAAGCTGCATTTTACCTTAACCCTTTGTAAAGAAGCCCCAGTTTACAATATCTTTAAAAAAGAAAAGTATGACTGCAAGTAGCATACCTAATGCTAAGAACCATCAAACAAGTTATGTAGCTCCTGTAGTCTCCTTTTGTCCACCCCTACTGAACAGAAATCTTTTCTATTTGCACTAATGTTTCTTCAACCTTAATCTTCTTTTTGCTCACCTTCCCTCAGGATTTACTGTTGTTCCCCATTCCTTGCTTCTCCATCTTTTTTATTAAAAAAATGAAAAAAATCATCTCTTCATCCTACCTGAATCCATGACTGCACAGAAGGCCAGAACTTGCTTTTGACAAGTTTGTGAGCATCCCTGACATTGTTTATTATGTCAGTATTATCTTCGTTCTCGTGCACTTTTATATCTGCTCAAAAGAGGGGAAAAAGAGTTAGTGCACAATGTTTACAGCATCTCCACTAACGGAGCTAAAGATGTTAAGTGGAAGTTGACATAAACCTTTCTGAAATATTTGATCACTTTAGGAAAAGTTACAAACATCAGAACGTTTCTCTGTTCAGTAATATTCTACCACTATCCACACATTATTAAAAAAAAAAAAAATCAGAGGAAAAGATAAAAAGCTGTCAGTCCGGTGAGGACAGAAAAAATTCTTAAGCCACCACTACTAAGGAATCACTAAATAAAAAGGTATAATCATAATTCTTAAAACTTGCTAGCAAAAAGCTCTACTTATTACTTCTTGCAAGTTGTCAGTCAGTAGCAAGGAAAAAAAAAGTTTATGGAACAGCCAATTATAAGATTTTTAAATTAGTAGCTTATATCTCAGCTAAAGAGAGAAAGAAAGAAGTGAACAGTGAAGCGCACAGAAAATAAAATTATATACTGTGAACAGATTGTATTTTTTTTTTAAACACAGGATTCCAGGACCTGTAGTATGTAGAAGTGCTGTGATATGGTTACAACAACCAGTATAAAAGTTCAATCTTAGAAAGCAACTAATAAAATCTGAAAATCACATAAAAGGACACTCAAACCTAAGAATGGTTACTAGATGAACCAGAAATAGAAAAGAACTCCAAAATTCATGGTGCTCAGGAGCCCCAAGTATTGAAGTAATGGAGAAAAAAAAAACCACAAACCACAACTACAAAGCACTTCAGACAAAGACTGTCTTCAGCTATATGTGAAAAAATTTTCCAGGTACCTGTGGAGATTTCAAGGTCTAGAGTATACTTATGTGAAATAAGCCCATGATTCCTAACAAAAGTGTGGTAATCATCATCATCGAGAGCAGGAACATTTGACTGAACTTCTGAGCATGTGTCTCCATCTAATTGTTTTTGCTCGGGCTTCTCCTGTTTCTCATCTAAGTCTTTGTTTTTATCAGTTCTAACACACTGAGAAACAGAAAGAACGTCCTTGCTGCAGCACGGCTGTTCATCATCAATGCATCCAAAATAGGACTGGGACACTTCCATCTGGGAGGACAAGGGGGACGCAGGTCTATCCTCATTAGCAGTCACTTTTTGATTGGGTTGCAGTTCTGTGTCATCCACAGTGAAGTCGAAAAGATCTGGCATCAGGAGCCGGAAACAGTTTTCCATCTCTGTCAGTGTATCGGCAACCTCTTGGGACATTTCTGTCAAGAGACAATTGTTTTAGAATATTGTTGAACAATGTAAAATGCCAATGTCTCCAGTGCAGACACAGATTTACAAAACAAATGCAACTGACAAACAGGTAATCCCTTTATCGAATAATCAGTGATGATTTATCCATATAGATCTCTCTACTCTGCAGAAATTATCTTTATAAAAGCGACAAGAGTTTTCTTAAGCAGGAAATCTAGAACTTCCTGAGCAAGGAATTTAGAATCAGTGTTCCTCCTTTCCCTATCCCCTCTAAAATTCCACTATGCATCAAAGATGACACAAACACTTCACAGAAATTGAAGGAGAAAAGGGTTCAGTGAGGATATGCTTAGTGATGTTGGTGGGCATTCATTCCACAGCCACGAATGTTATAGTTGCTTGCAGGTGTAGCCATGAATATATCTTATTGCTGAAAAAGATGCTACCAATAAAAGTCACTTTAAGGTTAAACCTCTTTAAAATTCCACCCTTATGCATGAAAACATTTCCTGCATGCAGAATAAATGCAGACACATGCATGCATTGCATACACCGAAGTAATTTAACCAAATAACCCTCTGTAACCGCAACATAATATACTTACTATCTCTGTTCTTCCTTCGTATTACAGAAATATGTTTGCTATGTACATATCACTTAGAGATTCGGCCCCCAGTTAGACACATTTTTAGCAGCAGTATGACACTTTTCACAGATACCCTACACTGCATGCAGGATTCCTGTGCAGACCGTATTTCTGGATCACGATGACTGTATCTACAATATAATTAAGGTCATAAGTCAGGAAGGTATTGAGAAGTCTGTGCCTGGTCATAGACACGAATTAAAACTCCTAGCTCCAAAAAAGTGTTGTGATGTGCTTGCTTGAGGTTATGCGTTCATACTTTACTGAATTACAGACCAGAACTTTAATTGCCAACTTTTTTTTTTTTTTAAATCTTTTCATCCTACCTGAGCTCACAGGGCTGTCACTTGTTTCCCTTGATATTCTTTAGGTAAGGGAGACAGAGGCTCAAGCTCTGATAAATGAACTATTTCCACCCTCTGTGGTCAGGTATTATTTGGATAGCTATTCTCTTAGAATTTGTTTTCTTCAGCCTTAAAAAAGGTTGCTTTAAAAAACCCAAACACCAAAAGAACCAAAGCAACTCACCTGCCATTTCTTTTTCAGCTCTTTTGGCTTTTTCTTTGTAAATGTTATCCAATCGCTTCTGTTTCTCCTCTTCCCTCTTCCTTTCAGCCACAGTTCTGGCATGCACATCTTGAAAATCCACCTAGTGAGGAAAAAAAAAAAAAAAGTATAACATTCCTTGTAAGAAATATACAGAAAATCCATTTCCCGAGATCCTTATCTGTGGTAAAAAAATCCTCTAACATCAGCAATCAGCCAGAAGCTCAGCAGGATTTTCTTTCATCTCTCCTCCTAGAATCAATAACTACAGTAATTCTGAATGGAGATTTTACTCCTACTAATAAAGGACTGCTGAGAATCAATGGCTTTCAGAAGGCAGAAAACCAAAATGCTTAGATTTCTGCACCTAAATTGCAGGAATAAACTAGGCTTTGGGAGACCTCTGTCACAGCATTGGAGACATGAGGTTAGGGGAAACAGGCAGGAAGAGACTACACAGGATAAGTAGCCAAATTACATTAAAATGTCACACTAGGTCCACTATCAATAAAGGAAATTTAGGGAAATTTGTAAGCACTACCACCACAAGTATACATATCATTTACTGAAGAACATTGTAAGCAAGGAAAGTAGAAGACATTCAAATTCATTCAAAAAGACCAAATTTTTTATTTTACAATTACATTTGTAGGATTTGAGATCTAAGGGAAAGGTTATAATTCCCCCTCTCTTTACTTTCTTATAACTAAAATACAAGCATAAATCCGACTGATTCAAAACTGTTTCTTAAAATATTTGCAATGGGGTTTTTTTTTAGTTTGGTCTTAGAAGGGCTTGAACATGTAAATACTTTTCACTTCTATTTTAACGAAAGGAGACTTGTGTCATTACATAAGCAAACCCCTTTGAAAAAGGAAAACAGCATTTCCTTTTGATTGCTACCACGTAATTTTCATTAACCTCAATACAGATCATGCTGAGTGCTGAGGAAGCTTGTACTTCGCTGCTAAGACATTCCGCAGATTCTCTGGTGCTATGTATTACAGGTGCCCACTGAATTTTTGTCATTATTGCCACTGTTAGATGATAAAGCTTGTCAACATACAGTAATGGTTCCCAGATACTGATATTGTACACCAATGTTCTGGAGAAGATCCTAGAAGAGCTCTCCTGTAATAAGTACATGAACTTACTAGCCGCAGGTCAAGCAAACTAAGTACATCCTACAACTGAAGTTTGCATATTTTTTGCACAGAAACTGGCATGGAGAGTCTCCATTGGTTTAGGAAGAGAAGCACACTTAACAAGCTCTTTTTTTAATTGTGGAATGGCAGGGCAGAGGGAAGGTGGGGAAAAGAGCTAGTTTCACAACCTGTAGCAGCATGTGGATCACCAGGGTAAGCTTTTTTTTGGTTTTCAGCATCTGATTTTTCTGCTCCTCCTACAACACCTGCCAAATTAACGTGGTTTGCCATTTATAATGACCATGCATCTCACATACTACATATCTATCACCAGCCAAGCATACAGCATGCACAAAGCTTTAAGTAGCCCAAAACAGGGCACACGGGCCTTTTGCAGAAGCCTCACAAGGGCAGGTTAATTCAGGGCCTGAGCTACAGATGTGCACATGAACTCACTTGCTACCTGGGGTCACTACTAACTACTCGGAAACTTGGTCAGAAAATATCTGACTTCATTTAGGCACTATGGACTGAGATAATAATTGTCATTCTGCCTCTGTATTGGTACCGGCTACGTGAAGCCTTTTACCATTGGTCTGCAATTATGGAACTAGATGTGATGGGTTGCAAACATTCTTGATTTAAAGGGTGTAACTAATGGGCCTAGACAACGACTGCAATTTTGGGAAAATATTGAAATGCAGCAGTAAGATACTCTATATTCAGCTGCTTAAAATCCTGCTCACTCCATAACTGCAGCTAACTCTGTAATTCCATCCATGCATTCCTCAAATGCAAAGATGCTTTAAAATGACTCAGTTCGCTAAACATGCAAACATTTGGAAATATGGGAAATCTTTTTTTCCCCCCTTTCTTCTTTTTTTAAGCTTTGAGACAGAAGTTTGAAAACAATTATATTCAGATATACTAATATCATTTGTTCTTGAAGTCAAACATTTATATAGGTACCTACTTGGTACCTACTAACATCAAAACTGTGGGAAGCTCTCCAGGTCTATACCCTAAAAGGGCAGCAGTTGGCATCTCCTGATTAAGTGTTTATAAGGTGGTTTTGGTGATAATAAAAAAAACAAAAATCAACAATCAACAACCACAGACAGAGCTAACACTCCTCTCAAGTTGCCCTATACTACTGTGCCAAACCTCTAACACAGAACAGCAGACGTACTTTACTTCTAGGAAGTACAAATGCCTACTCAAANGTTTGAAAACAATTATATTCAGATATACTAATATCATTTGTTCTTGAAGTCAAACATTTATATAGGTACCTACTTGGTACCTACTAACATCAAAACTGTGGGAAGCTCTCCAGGTCTATACCCTAAAAGGGCAGCAGTTGGCATCTCCTGATTAAGTGTTTATAAGGTGGTTTTGGTGATAATAAAAAAAACAAAAATCAACAATCAACAACCACAGACAGAGCTAACACTCCTCTCAAGTTGCCCTATACTACTGTGCCAAACCTCTAACACAGAACAGCAGACGTACTTTACTTCTAGGAAGTACAAATGCCTACTCAAATCTCTTAGTTGCTTCCAGTTCAAGTATTAAGCTGGCAAAAGGCCAGCTAAGTCAGTTGGTTCATCTCAACTCTTTAAGTACAAGAGTTATCAAACCATAAGATTGTTTCTATTGGTACTAATGTTTCTAGGAGTACTTAAATACAGCTGTTCTAGAAAATAGAACAGCAAAACTTGCAAGTAGCTTAGTATCACAAACATACAGTGATCACCCAATCGCAACTAGAGAGCAGCCATTCACCACAGGAGCCCAGACAAACATGCTAAACTTCAGCAGGCTTGTTGCACATTTGTGGCTTCAATCTGGTAAATCTGTATTATGTGGTAAAGCTCCCCCACCTCAGTCTTGCATTTCTCCCTGTCACTTTTATTTAGATTTTTTTTTTTTTATTAAACAAGACAATAAGGGAGGATGCAAGGACAACCACTGTTTGTGCGCAGATGCCAAGAAAATGTATAGAACAAGAACACAGTACAATAAATAATACAAGTAGGGTACACTATTAGCTTAGTATGGAACCAGAACAACAAATACATTATGTATCCCAAAGGTTTTTGATGTACTGTTAGGAACACTGAATATCTGTCTTTCTGAAGAGAAGAAATATGTTCACTGAAAGCATGATACTGTCATTGTAGAGGGAGTGAATGCTAGATTAGCGTTCCCAATTTCATCATTTGCACCTCAGAAGAGATACTAAGGGAGAAGAATGTTCAAAATACAATAGCTTGACACCTAGAAGGGAGAGCTGAAAGCAAGTGTTTATATACAAGAAATTCCTCTTTAGTAAAACTTCTTGTATGACACACAGTAGCACTGCAGCTGAGGGGGCTAGCACCTACACTTACTGATACTGTCACACAGTGAAAGAACGCTAGAACCAGACAGCTCAGTACAGAAATCAGGCTAGTTTAAAATTGCATAGAAAGACTTAGCAGTTCAAACTTTCATAGGAAAACTTACTAACTAATTATCCCCAATTTAAGGTGTGACCATTCTTTCTCTTCTAAAAAGGTTGGGCTTTGGGGCTTCAGGAAGGAATCAGAGGGTGAAAGCCTATTGGTGAGCAATACTTTTTGCACCCTGCGAAAAGGCTAGTTAAACCCAGCCCTGAAGACAAGCCTGGGTTTTTTAAAACTTTACAATACTGTAAGAGGAACAAAAAGTTTGGGGTTTGTTTTTCAAAGACCATGCTCAACAGGATGCCTCCTAAAGACGTTATTTCCAACAGCTTTTCCTTCATATTTATTGGTTTCCTCGCTTTAAACACTTCCTAGTGATCATCACTTAAAGACACACACAGAAGGAAAAATGCAGAGTACCTTCTTATTGTGTTTTAAGAAGTGGTATCCCAGAGAAAGCTTCTTGTAGGCCTCTCCATACTTCTCATGCCAGTCTTGCACTGACTTAATGGCTGCTTTCCTCAGTTTCTGGGCCACGTCTTTGGGTGGGGGAAGAGGCTGCTCATAGTCTATCCCCACCGTGAGCTCCAAGAGCTCTTGGAAGTTGGAAATAACCAGCGTCCGGAATTGGTGGGACCGCGTGAACAGCTCCTGCACGATCTGGAAAGCCGAGAAGCGCATCTCAGCGTGCTCCTCGTTGAGCCGCGTCATCAGCAGGTGATAGATGTGGCTGATGTGTTCCTCTGAGGACCTGAGAGAGGAGAAACAAACAAAAGGACAGGGAGTTACTAAAAAAAAAAAAAAGTTTATCACATTAAAAAACAACTTTTTAAAGATCTCTTTTAAATTTTAAGCCAGCAGCCTCCGCCCAGCCCAAACAGCAGGCCTCAGGACGGCTCCTGGGGCAGCCAGCCCCCCTGTCCAGCCCGGGGAGAGGTGCCCAGGCCCAGCCACAGCCCCTCCCAGCCCACCCGGCGGCGGGGTCTCCCGGTGGCCGTACTTGCAGATTTTCTTCAGCTCCTTCATCCTGCCCGGATCCAGCCGCGGCTCCCCCGAGGTGGTCAGCTCCTCCACCAGCTCGGCGAGGCGCCGGTCCATCTCTGCCGGCACCGTGACGCCCAGCTGACGGGACGGGACCACACAGCTGCCCCACCGAGCCGCTCAGGCCCGCGGAGCCCTGTCAAGACGCCGGGACCCCGCCCCGGGGTTTTCCGTCTGCTCCGGGCTTCCGCGGCGCCATTGCCCTCCCCGAGGGGAAGCCCCGCCCCTCAGGGGGAGCCCCGCCCCTCAGGGGGAGCCCCGCCCCTCAGGTGTTGCTGCTGCTCCACCCCCCGCCCCGCGGCGGGTGGTACCTTCCTCACCCCCCTCCCGGCGCCTACCACCGCCCCACCTCCGCCGCGGCACTGCCCCCCCCCTTCTGCGCGGTGACGTTTACGTGACATCCCGCAAACCGGAAGCGCGAATACCGGAAGATGGGGAAGGCCTTAAAGGGACTGCGCATCTCTCGGGAAGGGGGGGTGTTAACCCCTTGTTGTCTGCAGGGGCTGAGCCCTGGGGCAGGGCAGCACCAGCCCAGGGAGGTGAGCAGCCTCCACGAGCCCAGCGGGGAACAATTGCTGCTCCCCCATGTTTATGAACCTGCTTTGGGTGTTTCCAAAGAATCGCTCAAAAAGGCAGTTTTGAGGGCAGGGCCCAGCCTGGAGGGCCTGAGGCAGGGCGCTGAGGCCATGGCAGGCCCCTCAGAGACCCCCCTGGTGAAGGTGGTGAGAAGTGAGGGACAGGGAGCGGAGCCCCCAGCCTTCCCACCTCCCAGCGGGGTTCCTCAGGGCCGTGAGGGGAGTCAGCCTCCGGCCTCGCTCTTCGTCACCCTGCCAGCAGGCCTCACTATGGAAGAAGCTAATGAAGCGAGGAGGCAGCCTGTAACCCAGCCCCTCCTCCCTTCTGCATCAGAAAGTGAATTTTCTTGCGTAGCTGCTGCTCTCCAGAGCCTAGAGGATCCATAGAGGCTTTCACTGCAGTCTCACGTGAGCTCCGTATACACCGTACGAAATTTGAGCTTCTTATCGTGGATAAAACGCAAGGATATGGTGGAAGGAGCAAGTAGGCAAGCACAATCCAGTACTTCTCACCAAAACGACAGTATTTTCTCCCAGCGCTTTGTGATATTTGGCTTCCAGTGGTTTAAATGATGGATTTTCTCTTTGGGAAAGGTCCTCCACTTTGCAGCATTTGGAAATTATGTTGGCTTTAGAATATTGCAGGGATGAGATGGTTGTTACTGTGTAACTCTAGCAAAATGGTACTTTTTTATATATAAAAGATGGAAGGAAACACAACGGTGAATATACCCAGTTGTCAGGACATTCAAAGGGAGTATTAAAGCATAACTGTGTTTATACGATACCTTCCACTTGAGAACCTCAGAGTGCTTGGCAAATGTTATAGGTAACCCATCAGTACATGGAGAGAGAAGTTGATGAAGGATCACAGCGACAAGAGAAGCCGAGGTACTGAGCGTAGCAAGGGGGTGTAACCTACTTGGATCTCATCCTTAAAGCCCAGTACGTGTTCTGCTGCACTCAGGTAATGGAGTTAACCAAAGTGCTCACTGGTGTTTTCCCACATGCAGGAAAGCATCCAGCACTTCACATCTGAAAATGTTGTTGGATATTTGAATGGTATTTCCATTAATCCACAGTAAAGGCATGTGTTGGAAGTAACGTGTGTGAATTGGTGTTGCAGCTGTCTCTGCTAGCTCCCATGATAAGGGAAGACATCATTAAAAACATTCTATGAGCAATGAACTAATATTTTAAAAAACTTATTGCAGTTAATGAATATATACATTTTGGAGTTGTTCTGTTATTTCTGATTTGGTACATGAAACCAATGCCATCTTACTTCTTAATAATGTTTCTCCTTTCCCCATTGCCTTCCATTGAGTTAAATGGATTTCCATGCGAAAACCACAGACAATGGCACAGTTCATCTTTAAAGTTTAAATCAGTTTACTCTTTCAATATTTCTTATTTTTCTATTTCTCTTCTTAATTTGATTGAAGTGTCTAAACAACTGCTTTCTATTAGGTTATTACTTGCAAAATTAGCATTGCTGTAACTAGAAACAGTATTTCAAAATTAGCCTCAAGCAACATACTTAACATCTACAAAGGCACCAATTTCATATCCATGCATAATGTTTAAAGAAATCCCTGTAAGGAGCCATATGGTTTTGCAAAGAATCAGTTGATGAATGAATGCTGAGTTGTGTAGCTCATTCATGGTTGTCCCTTAGGCAAATCCCAGAGAGAGCTAAGCTATTTTTTTTTTTTTAATCAAGGACAATTACATAAAATAGTGTTTGCTCAAGATGCTGAGCGTTTTTTCCCCTTTTTAATGAACATGGTGATATCCACAATTTAAATATTTCTATACTTTCTTCATCTGAACTAATCTGATAAAAAGGTAAAGAGAGCCCAAACACTGAAGAATTCATTTACCTACAGAAGTCACAACCACTCTATACCTGGATTGTTTTTCCCCAACATGACTGTTCTGGGCTGTTCAGCGTCGGGGAACGCAGGACACTCTGGAGTGCAGAGCCAGAACTGAAGATCACATGCTACCCCTTCAGAGTCTCAAGACTGAATGTTACTATCAATTTACACCTGCTTTCAGCTAAGCCTGAGTCTGCTCCTTTGTGTCACATGGATCATGACAGGTTGTTGATTCAGGAAGTTGTGTTTCTTACCTCTGTGCTGAGAGATGAGCAAGAGCAACGCAGTTACACTTTGTGGGTTGTTCTCCAGAGTGAGCAATACCTGGCAGGAGCAGAGACTCTTCCAGAAGCACTGTCTTGTCCACCACCTCTCCAGGATACTCAGTGCTGTCATCATTGGCAAGAAGCGTTTGCAATGGAAATGTTCTACAAGATATCTTCAGGCATGACCAACTGGTCCATCCAGAGATCATCTCAAGTTAGTCCAATATCTTTGGCCAGATACATAGGCAAGGAAAACCCCAGAATTTTGTCCATTGACACCAATTATTTTGGTCTAGGGGTTCTTACATTAGAGAAAAGCCATTTGTTCCATCACAAATTTAAAAGGTCAAACTGGTAACTCTTGGAAGGATTATTTCAGACTTTTTGTGTAATACTAAATTTTCCTGGTGTAGTCTTTTCATAAAAGAAAAATCTAGGCAGGAGACAGTTCCACTATTTTACTAGTTGATTCATTGTCTGGGATTGTTTTCAAACTTTGCAATAAAGGAGCATGTCAGGCAGAAAGAAACCCCGCTGAACTTTTAAGATAGCTGTGTTCAGCTTAATGATAGGAAATTAAAAAGGAAGGTTTGTTTTCCTGCCAAAATGGAACTTGGGCAAAAAAGCTTCCCTACAAATAGTTTGGAGTTAAAATAACCTTGGTTTTGGGCCTGAATATGCAGAAACATGATAAACACTGATATTAAATTGTCACAGAGTTTGTGCCAGTTGGGTTGCAAAGAAAATACTGACCTTCTATGTGAGACGAATAGATGCTTAACCACCGGTTTGATTTGAGCAAAAGGGTGACAGTTATTTGAAAGCTCTGAACTGCCTCGTTAGGGGTAAGGACTATATTTAAACAGATGTTCTCAAAGGACAAATAGTCTATTCATTAAACCATCAATAATGCAAGGCCAAAGATAGTTGGCGACCTCCTCTAATTATGTGAAATATTGACTGTGACAACACTTAAGCCTACTGTAACATTTTGTAATTCTGTCATAAGAGGAGATGAATGAACCTGCTCTGTGCGGTCTAGATCACTAATTAAATAACAGTTTGTAAGTTGGATGGAGCAGGAATAGCTGGAGGAGAACCATTGAAAATCAAGAAGCACCTTCCTACACATAGCTTTTATTCATGTCTAGAGTAATTAAAAAAAATGATCTTTCAGCGTTTCCTGAAACTGCATGCCAACAGTGACACATTCGAGTAGTATCAACAAGGGTAAATTGCTTTTTCCTCCATGGAAAAATCTGTGCAGATTCTAACTGGAACCTAATGACCATGGGAAGGGATGCCATCCTGAGGGACCTTGGCGGGCTTGAGAGATGGGCCTATGTAAACCTCATGATATTCAACAAGGCCAAGTGCAAGGTCCTGTATGTGGCCTGAGGCAATCCCAAGCATGGATACAGGCATTCTTTGCTTCAGTCTTTAACAGTAAGACCAGTTCTTCTCTGTGTTCCCAGCCCCTGAGCTGGAAGACAGGGATGAGGAGCAGAATGAAGCTCCCACAATCCAAGGGGAAATGATTAGTGACCTGCTACACTGCTTAGACACACACAAGTCTATGGGGCCAAACGGGATCCACCCAAGAGTACCGATAGGACAAGAGGAAACAGCCAGGGAGGTTTAGATTGGATATTCAGAAAAATTTCTTCACTGAAAGGTTTGTCAAGCGTTGGAACAGGCTGCCCAGGGAAGTGGTGGAGCCACCATTCCCAGAANGCCAGCTGCCTGTAGAAGGCCTCGTCGACTTCCTCGTCCTGATCTGGTGGCCTGTAATAGATCTCGATCTCTTTTCCAGCCTAAGTGATTCTATCATTCTATGATTCTAAAAGGAGAGTGTAGAGGAAGAGAAGAACCCCAAGCTTCCAATAAGAGGAAATCCAGCCCAAATTCTGCTTGAAGACCCTCTGATGCTAAACCACACAGTGACAGAAATGCCGTTTTCACACATATGCAAATAGGATTGCTTTCAAATATACAATGTTAGCAGAAGTTTCTTAAACAACTTAAAGAGACTGTTTTGGGGGTCACATTGACTCATCGATGGTATGTTTCTGAAGCTCTTTCTGCCTGACATCTGAGCTGTCCTGTCCTTGGAAAGCCACATCCTGTGATAGAACTGCGGTTGCTTGAGCTGGTTTCTCCGAATGAGAGACTGCCCAGAGCTGTGGCTTCAGATACCCAAAGGAATTGCTTTTTTCTTCTTTTCCCAAGGATGTGGGAAAGGAGAGAATTGCTCTGAAGCTGTTAAAAGCTGTAGCACTGCCTCCAGCTAAAATGGGAGTGATGAAGTCTATTCCTGATGTGAAACTGCTGTCATTGCTGTTGGACATGGCCAAGTGATGGGTCTGCATGTGTCCCACAGCCATTGCACACCACTGCACAAACGCCATCCAACCGGTGGTTTTCCATGTCAGATTTCCCCGTCCTGTTTGTGCACCAGGTAGATAGAACCCACAGGGATGTTGCAATCTCTTGTTCACAGGAGTGAGTCCTCAGTCATCTGTCAAAATCCCTCAACACCAGGAGGGTGCCCCAACGAGCATGCTCTCAACCTTCAGGCCTTTTTGGTATTTCCATCATCTTTTATGAACAGCAACCACAAAAGCTACAGGGATCAAACCAAGCTTTTCTAGGGAATTTCTTTTACTGTTATGATAAAAGAACACATTGTCTTTAAGAATAAATTATTTATTCAAGTCATCTTTTTCAGGCAGAAGGAAAGGCTTGAGGAGATTACAGGGTAGCTGGGACAAAACTAGAGTGCAAAGGCCACAGTTTGAGAGAGAAGGAAATATTGAACCATAACTAAAAGGAAGAAGGAAATGTTTTGACGAGAAGAAGGTAGCAAGTCTTGTGATCTGTCTGGAGCCATTAATTTATTTATGCTTTTAAGGAGTTGCTTTGCGCTTCTGTGGCTTGATACGTAAGTGGGAGCAGAATGGGAAAATATTTGTTAATATTTCATCTATTAGGACCCATTTGCGTGCTCTCAGTTTCTGCAGCAAGTGCATCATGACAGTCCCACTGACCAACACACAGCTATTCTTTTATGTTGTGCACTAACAAAACTCCCAAAATGTTTCACAAACTTTTATGCAGTTGAACCTCAATACAGCGAGGAACAAGATCTGTCAGTACAGTCAACATATACAAAGAATAAGCTGATTTTAAGAAGACCATACGATACTCTCCCAGAAAAGCTGAGTGTGGAATTTGGAGTGCTGACTGTCTTTCAGCAAGTGTTAAAAGGCCTCTGAAATTAATCACTGCTCCTTTTCCTCTTTGCACAAGTCATAACAGTAAAATTGATAGGAAATACTGAAAAAGCAGTGGTGGTCTATATGCCTCAGTAGATCACACAAATTTTTCTTGACTTCCTATTAAGAACAGGATGAAGGTCAGCTTCTCCAAGAGGGACAGTAGATGAAAGACCACCCTTTTTTCTCCCTTAATAATTTCCTCCATAAAAAATGGGTCAGTTATTGATACATCAGTAAAATGTAGCCAGGGTAACACTTTCTTCAGGCAGAATCTGTGTGACTCTGTGATCTGTGGATACTCACAAGTCTGCTCTGGAATAACCCCTTCACCAGCCTCCAGCATGGGCTTGCAGAGATCTGAACATCCAGTTCTACCCCAGGTCATGTAACTTGAGTTTTAGGAAACTGTGTTTTTTAAAAAAAATTTAAACACAAAACTGGCACTCAGTAATTTCAAACAGACAAGATATATTCATAAGGGTGGTAGAGGAAATCGCTGGTGGCAGCAGTCAGAGCTGGGTAGCTGTGACAGCCTTCTCTCATCTTAAATCACAGAAAATACTCTGTCATTGCCTTTGTCACTGTGTTCCTACATGGCCACGAAAGAGGTGCAGCCACTGAGAGCCACCGCTTCAGGATTTTTTTTAGAAAAATTTTCTACATTTATTTAGAAATTATTTAGTTAATCTAAAAAAAAATCTCAAGTTACATCTTTTTAAAGAAAAAATATATAACTGATTATTTAAGCTCGCAAAGCTGTGGGAAGTACAAAGTGCTTTACATTTTTAGATACGAGTAAAAATGAACTTTATAAAGCTCTGAACTTCCTCACCCATCAGCCAAAGACTGTCTAGTTAATTATACGCACAAATTCTGTTTCTTTTCACCTCCATAAGCAGCCCACTGCGTTTTTGCGGGTTTATAAACCACTGGAGACAGGGCTCACTGCAGGGGTCTGTGAGATGCGGAGAGCATCCCCCCTCCCTCCCAGCCAGTGCCTTTGGGCGCAGCCCCCAGCAGATGGCAATGCAGGAAAACCTGTCGCCCGGCCAGCAAGGCAAGAGCTGGGGCTCAGCTAAATGTTCTTATGAAAACACACCGCCTTAGAAATCCTGCTCGATATTTTTAACTTGTCCTTGCAAGGGAGCAAATTGCTTTCACTGTCAGCAAATTATTTTCTTTTATTTTGTTTTTAAAGGATAGGATTTGAACTGACAGGCTTGTACACTGACCTGTGGCAACGGGTTTGGCATTCCAGAGCCAAAACCTTAGGGGTGACCTCCAGAGATATCCAAGTGCCCAGCGGTTTTCAGCAATCAACTGTGGAAATCACAGTTTTTCTCTATATATGTGTATATATTTTTATATATAGATACACAAATAATATATATGCATATGACATGTATAGATGTCACATTATATTCATGTATATAAAATGTCGCTTAAGAACTCCCCTCACAACACATTCTCAGGTATTCTCTTGTTGCATCTGCCATCTGTGTGCAAGGCCACACTGTTTACAGGCCAGGAATGAGTCTTTAAACAGATCAAGGTCTTTTACGTGATCAGAGTCTTGTAATAAAATAGGCAGTGAAGAGATTTGAAAAAAGCATTCCTGAGAATCACATCAAGGAAACTACTTTTAATGACAGAGAGAACACATCTCTCTGAGAAAGCACTGAAGGTGGAGGCATTTTCCAAGCAGAATGACTCACTGCTTTCCCTGTGCTTATAGAGGAAAATAGATGCAGTAAAACTTTCAGAAAAATGTTGAAACATTAACAATTTCTAGTGGCACACTTTGCCTTTTATCTGAACCCATGCCCACCAAACAAACAAACAAAAACCAAACCCCAAACAAATAAAACCACCCCCAAAACCCAACCAAAACTGATGAAAGATACCTCAAAACTCTTAAGCTGATAAAAAAAGCATGGAAGATACTTGGGCTTGTTAAGCAATGAATGAAAAAAGCTTGATTAATGAAAAAAGCTGTCGAAAAAACTTTTTTCCCCTTCGTATTAAAACTGAAATAACTGCATCTGGCAGAGAAGTGGCTCTTTCTTGAAAGGCCAACGGTGGTGAACTGAAATCACAACCCAGTCGCCAAAGTGCTGCCCTGGGCACCATAACCTGAGGTTGGTTAAAGTGGCTCCAGAGCAAATGATGGAAACCCTGAGAAGTCAACTTCCATGTGTGTAAACACAGCATACGTTTACTTGCTATAAACAAGGAATCCAAATTATCTACAATCAATATGATTTCTCTCATCTCCATATGCTTATATCCTGGCTTGGACCCTGTTTTAATGGTGCAATAAAAATCTGTTTGTAGTGTTTAGGAAAACATGCATATGTTGCAAAAATACACTGTGTGGTCTCTTCAAAAGTATCGTAGGTAACCGGCCTCAAACTGTACAGAAATACTTGAAAATTGATCCATATTCTGGATTTACTGCTTGGAAAAGCAGCATTTCTTACTATTTCAGGACCACCAGATTTTTTTTGAATATGTCCATATTATATTGAATCATACTGTGGCTTAAACAGTTTCAGAGCAATAATGAAAAGCTCTAAGTATTGGGCATTTAGCCAACATTAGAGCATGGCCGATACTAGAATAATATAAATTTTCCAAAGTTCTTTAAAAATACCCTCAGTGATATATAGGAAGGGTACAAGAACAAGGTGCAGAAAAATAAATGGTTGAAATAGTGCCTACAAGCAAAGATTTAAATCAGTTTTGATTATCTGAAATAAAATTGAGAGGTAACTTGTTAATAAAATAAAAGGATCTTCAGGGAAAAATATCGCGTATTAGATGGTCTTGAGTATAGCAGCGAAAAACACAAGAAACAAAAGATGAATTCAGACTGGAAGCCAGGCACATATTTTACCAGTGAGGAAACAGATTCTCTGTCTCATGATGATGTTTTTCTGACAGATGTGCTCTAACCAAACAAGCCTGGATTGTAAATAGTTTTGAGAGTCAACATCTAAAATCAGGACACTGGGGATCTGTCGCTCCTGGCTCTTTTGGAAGGCATTAAGTTACAAAGATGGCTTTTTACACAAAACAGAGGTGGCAGGACATGAAAAACCTGGTGACTCAGACAGGGAATGTTAAAGCCGGGGCCCTGGCTACTCCTGCTGTGATGTTGTCAGTGGATCCTTGGATCCTGAAGAGAGGACAGAATAGAGGGAGAGTATTTTGCAAGAGTTTAGGAAGAGGATATTATTAGATTAGGATATTATATGAGTAGAGTTTAGGAAAGAGGATATTATGGAACTTTGAAGAGTCCTTGAGTTAAAAGCAACTACTCTTAAGTTTCCGAGAATGTTCCCAATTTCAAGACAGTTACCTGAGGACAGAGAAGGGTGATAGGAGGGTTTCTCTAATGGTGGAAACCATAAGAGCAGCCCACAGCAGGGAGGACTGCTTGGAGCAGATGAAGGTGTGAGGTTGCATTTTTAACCTTTGGGATTTTAACAGAAATGATTCATGCTGGTATATTTAACGGGGCTTGCACAAAGTTTTAGAGTATTCAAGAAATGATTATTCTATGAGACTTTAAGTTTTAGTATCACTTCAGTTGAGTGTGAGACTTTCTGGAGGAGCCCACAGCTCTGCTTTGCTGCTTTCAATATACAACCAGGCCAAAACCTTTATTCTAGCTGTTAGAACAATTCTGATGTTTTGATTTTTCTTTTGGGGTGAAATAATGACAATAAAGATTAATTGTAAACTTGTCAGATCCTAGATGGAGGTATTATTTTGCAACAGTATTTTTTAAATAGACAGCTGAAGGTTCAGTGGTAGGTTTCTTGGCCCAAAGATTCTTCTTGGCTTCTTCAGCCACGATGACCAAAATGGTACCAGCACTCTGATTTATTTTCATGCTGTTCCTGGAAATACAAGGTGGGGAGGGGAGGAATGAAGGCAAATACCTTATTCAGATCAAAAATTAATCCAGTATCTCACATCCACAAATGCAGAGATCACAGGCTGTGTTATTTATGGTTTCCTGATGCAAAGAAAACAGTAATTATCCTTGGCTAATTGGTTTAGAATAAGAAAGGTATTTCTGGATGCAGCAACTCCTCATCTTACTTCAGTGAGGAATTCTTAATTTTACCTCCTCAGAGGAGGGCTCCAAACACAGAGATAGGGAATGTGTTTTGCCCAAGGATGGGACGATTTCTCTCTTAACAGGGCAGGTGACATTTTTTCCAATTATCATAAAAATTAAGCCACAACAGGTGTGTCAAAGGTCTGTTATTCACTGAAGGAGCAAAACAGAAATTCATCTGTAGCTACTGTGCTTATTTCTACAGCTAGTAGTTAAACTGAATAACTCTCCCTTTTTATTCACTGTTTTTTGAAGTAGGATAATGCATCACTGAAGCTAGAGAGCTGGCAATAGATATGACAGTGAAATTCAAAGTAAACAGATACCACAAAGTCTGGATCATCAGAGCGTATGTATGTCTGAGATCAACATTTACAAAGTGCTGCTGCAAAAAAACCCAACCAATTTGCATCAGTAACATCAGTTCCCATCTATTCTTCACTGTCTGACCATCTAACAAGATGAGATCACACACTTGATGGTATTCATCCCATTCCCGGGCTGCAGCTCCTGGAGCTGGCTGTGTCTTGGTTCCACGCACACAGGTTAGCAGTGAGCTGCTCTAGGCACCCTCCACGTCGAGAGGATACAAACACTTTGAGGGCAAGATCCATTTACAGATGCCAGGGACTTGTTNTTGAGGGCAAGATCCATTTACAGACACTTGTTCTGCTCAAGCCTCATGCTGACTCCAGAAAAGAGTCGGGAAGCAGGTTGTAATAGTTGTTGCAATAGCAGGAAAGATGGGGAGGCACTCTTTATCAGGGAGTGTAGCAATAGGACAAGAGGTAATGGTTTTAAGCTGAAAGAGGGGAGATTTAGATTAGATATTAGGAAGAAAATATTTTCTGTGACGGTAGTGAGGCACTGGAACAGGTTGCCCAGAGAAGCTGTGGATGCCCCATCCCTGGAGGGGTTCAAGGCCAGGCTGGATGAGGCTTTGAGCAACCTGGGCTAGTGGGAGGTGCCCTGCCCATGGCAGGGGGGTTGGAACTTGATGATCTTTAAGGTCCTTTCCAACTCAAACCATTGTATGATTCTATTCTTTGATTCTGTTACTGCTCCCGAAATAGGAATATTACGCCAGCCTAAGCTGATCAGAGCCACAGATTACCCTTCCCTACATAACATATGTCCTTGTACTACTCAGATATCTCTCCGCAGCTGGCAGAAAGACAGCACAAGCCAGCACTGCTTCTTCACTCGCTTCAGCAGCCGCCCACAGGGACACACTCCCTGTTCATCACCTCACTGCCCAGCCTGAATCCTTCATTTCTGATGGTGGAAGTCAGCTCTATAAACTGATGTTCCTTATGGCCACAAATAGGATCAAATTATTTCTGATGGCCATGAGATCCTGCGCACAGACGAGCAGGACAATGAGATGGCAACCTGAGTGCGTGGAGCTTAAAACAGAAAATCATGTCAGGATCCTTGTGGAGAAACAGTCTCTTCTGCCACACCACACAGCAAACCAGCTTATGCTGAGAAACCACTCAGTCTTCCGAAATGAGGAGGGGGCAGCAACAAGCAGAAGGTGGTTCAAAACCTGCCTGTTGGGTTTCCACCCTCCTGCCCAGCAATTCTGTCAGCAGGGGACAGAGCTGGGGGGGCAGGCACAGGTCCAGCTGAGAAGTTAGCTGGGGGTCACAGCACAACACTAGGATGATGGTCTACCCGGAAGGAATTAATGTAGAGTCCTATATAATATTTTCCTTAATGACTGCATCCAGGGCAACTTCAGCTTGCTTAAGACCAATTCCCCCCGATCCCTTTCAATTTTTAATAAAATATGTCTATAGTTTGACTCCTTACAGCTGGTACTTGAAACAGAGGAGACATCTCCATATGGGGTACACGTGTGCACCCTGAAGAGCTTCCCACAGTTCTAGTCTTGCCTCTTCTGAGGGATTGCTCTTGCTGTGTTATGCAAAGAAGGAAAAGGAAATTGTCTACTGATCTTATTATCTGTTTATTTCCTTTCTGGGATTTTTTCTGTATGATTCTTCTTCTTAATCTCCAGGGGTGAGGAACAAAGTCTTCAAGTTAGTTAATGACCTTTTTGTCCTGAAGTGAATAGGCTTTTATCATCTTTCTCTCCTTATTCTTCCTTCTGGCTCCATGAGGAAAATGTCCTGGCTGGGAACTCAGATGAGCTCCCAGGGAAAATCTGCTTCTCCACTCTGTGGGGCAGATAAAACTATTTCCCTGAGAAACGCACAACATAAAAGTTAATCTTATGGGATACAAAATAGGGTCAAAGGTGTAGGTACAGCTGTAGGTTCCAGCCCCTTGGGTGTTACCCCCCACTTAACCAGCTTTGGTTTTCCACATTCATTTGGGAATAAAGGAAATATCCTGGGCTAGCTGGGCTGGGAAGTACTGGTCAGCTCAGTACTCCCTCTGCTCCAGCTTCAGTGTCAGAGATACAGACATGAGCCAGCTGGACTGTGCTGCAGCTTCCAGGAAAGTAGCACTGGCCCCTTGTAGCCCTCGCTCCTTCACCCCAAGGCTGGCACCATGCTGGGGTTGCATTCCTCTGTTTCAATGGTGCAACACATTGGAGGCTCAAAGCCCTCTGCGATCACGGTGTATAATGGGGACTCTCCCAAGTGAGATCCTAATCGAGAGCTGCATGAACTCTAGTGCTAAAACAATTTTGTTTATTTGTGAGTCTGCTCCTCAAGGTTACCCATTTTTCTTCCTGATGATATTCCAGCATCCTCTGGGCTGAGCTATCTGCTATTTTCGTCCCATCAGCACATTCCTGCTGATTGTGGAATGCCAGTAATGACAACAAGTATCAGCTCCACGATGGATCCCCGAGGAAGTCCATCAGTTCCCCCGCCCTTCACACTGCTTTTTGTCCTATGTCCCTTAGCCAGATCCTCCTGCAATTTCTAATTCCCATCTTCTTCAGTTCTTAGCTAGTGTCATCACACCTAATATGCACTGCAGCTGGATTTTGTTTGAGAAGACTCAACAACAGTGGTCGTTAGGGTGGCGCGGCATAATGATGCTCAGTAAACATCTCCACACTCACAGTTATCCTTCAGGTTGATTTTTTAATCTCCCCTCCCCTTAAAACCCAGCAACTACAGCAGGGGCTCTGCATTCCTGTGATACCATCCCCAGACTGGATACTGGAACAGCTTCCTTCCATTAGATCTGACCAATTAACAATTCCAGGAGAGCAATCACTTGGTTTCTATAACTAGCACATCCTTTTTTCACTTCCACGTTGCCAAGTTATTTCAGTTTCTCTCGGTACATCTCCCTCTCCACGCCACCCACCCATGCTGAGCATTGCCATTCTCACCAGGAGCAAGAAGCGAGCTGCGGGGTGTAGTTTCATAAGCCAGTCTGGATCTCTACCACACAGTAGTTTCATGTGAATTTTTTCCTCTTACTTGCACTTCTAAAAACTTGTGCAGTTATCTTAATCTCTTTGAAAGATAGCTGGCAGATAGCATTTCTTAACTCTACCCTGACACTTGTTCTCATTTTTAATAAGTCAAAACAGCTTTTCTTGTTCAGCAGCCTTTTCTATTTCTTGTTGTTCTGCTATTTCCTATTGTTCTGTGGTTCTAATTATCCCACAGCTGATTTCCTCTGGCTTAGGATACAGATCTCTGATAATTTTAACATGGTCAAAGAGCAGGATTTTATTGTGGAGCCTGAAATATCTTATTCAAAACTGTGAGCTGCTCAGTGAGATTAACTTGTCGCTAGCAATGATAAGGACTAATTTAATTTCTGACATGCAGAACTTCCATTTACAGAGTCTTAGAACTTCAGTTCAAACTGAACTCAGGATCTCTTGAGTTTTTTTCAGTGACTAGCTCAGACACATTTAACATCTTACAAAAGCCAGCCATGACATAGAACTACTTTGTGTTGGCTCTATAGCTATCATACCAAAAAACCTCTTCACCCCTCACATCCAACCGTATCTGGGCTCTACAGCTTCCTGCTCCCTCTTGCTGCCCACAAGTGCAATTTTCTTTCCCTGAGTGTGTGCTTACAGAACGCCCCTGGCCATAGGAAGAAGGTATGTTAGTAAAGAGATAAGAAGAGATTCTGCTGCCCATCCTAGAGCTCTTTCTAAAACCAAGAGGAAGGTGAGTTGCTGAAAACTTCATGAACAGGGCCAGTTCTGTAAAAGAAATAAATACAAATGTCGCCTTTCAGGGTAGCTGGGAATGACACATACTGCAGAACAAACCAGACACTGAATCTTCACAAAAGCAGCGCGGCAGGGAGATCCTGTTCACTGTCTGACCTGCAGATGCCCCTCATCATCAAATGGAAACAGTCACTGATCAGAAGAAACTACGTACTTGTGTTTTAGCTGATCAAGGATCAGAAAAAGATCAGATCTGATCAACTGGCCCGTTGATCTGGGCTGGGGTTTATTTGGTGCACTAATCCAGCAAGCATGGAGCTATACAGCTGGGACAGAAATTTGTCACCAAAGCCTGGTTTTGCCTTTAAAGACGCAGATTATTTGCACCAAATGCCAGAAGGTCACGCACAGAAAAATCACTGCTCAGAGACAGGCAAACCCCCCAAAATAGCCCTCAGGGTGGAGTATGCCGGAGGATGCAACCAAAAACCCTGGACTAAGGAGGACAAGATTAAAAGAGGGAAGCCAGAAAGGGCCATGAGCCCGCTGCGGGGACACTGTTAAATTGTGCCGCAGGCTTCAGGACATAGCAGGAAGAAAAAACATGCTGATCAGAATCTGATACCTCTTTATAGAACATGGAAAAACAGGACAGAAGAGATTTCAATGCTCGTTTTGTTACACCCAGTGACCTCTGTATTGTGCTCCAGGACACCCAGTGCACAAGATCACAGTGTAGTCACGGATCTCAAAGCATGTCCTGGTAAAGTGCCTGGTGCATCGCCCAACACGCTCTGCTCAGGCTATCTGAAGCATGAGAAAAGAAAGCCAAAGTATTAAGTTTTTTTCCTGAACAGTAGTCTATTAAGCATGTTCAAAAGCCTCCTTTTGGCAGATTACCAACTGTACATAATTTTCTCATTCTTCCTTTCCCAAATAATCTTTTTTTTTTCCCAAGAGGTAATCTTATTAATAAGTAGGAAAGGACACGCTTATAATATTTAAAAACCCCAAACCATACTAGCTCTTAGTGTTTAAACCATCCTGCAGTATCTTTTGCCTGAACACGGTATCAGCTTCACTACTCCCTTCCTATGAAGTGTTGCAATCTCAGCATCTTGAACCCTTCTCAGCCCAATAGCTAATGGAATACTTCAAGCTGAAACAGGTACCAGAAAACCCAAGGCATCGGGAACAGTTACCAATACGAACCGTTATTTACTTCCCTCTCCTTTTGCAATATTGGATCATTTTCAGCACTTAGACTAGGGGTTTGGACCACAACAAACAGAAGGAAAGGTTAAGGCAATTCTCAGCCTCCATGTAACTGTGGAAATCAGAGAAACCTGTCCTGACCACAGCTGGTACAGACTGCTGCCATCAAACAGGAACACCAAAACCAAAATCCAGACCTTCATGTTGCATTTTGTTAAACTGCTTGTCTGAAAGACTGAAAAAAGGTCCTTGTTTATTTACAGCTCAGACAGATCTTGAGAGGAGATAGTCTTCACTTCACTAATCACCTCTTCCATTTCACAAGGATGTCCTTCATTGTACAGGCAGTAACTTGTACCCTTAAGGAAATACTGCCAGGCATTGAGGTGATGCAGGTTATCCATAAAAAAGACCAGGAACCTCATCTGAAGTAGCTGATTGATATGAAACACAGGCATCACTTGTAACATGACAAGATGTACAACTGGCAGAAAAGGATGGCCGTATTTGTTGAAGTTCTGACCTCTGCTTACAGTCAGGTTGTAGAGCTGATCCCCCATGCTATGTTTAACGATCTCACTGCTGTGTAAGATATTGCTAGTATGATCCAGGTTTAACAAGATCTTCACCCAAACTTCAGCTGTTGCAGAAAGCCTCTATAACCCTGCCCCACCTCCACCACTGCTATACAAACCCCACTTTCAAAGTCCTCTTCTCAGCACACCCACAGGCAGGAATCAATGCCGAGAGAGCACAGTTATCAAAAGAGGATTTACAGGCAGCAGGTTAATACTTAGTGAGTGACATACTGCTATGGTTTGATGTCTGAAGCCACCCATGAGATGAGCTACGAACTGACACCTCTGCTGTATTTTGAGCTCAAGGCTGCAGAAAGCACTCCAGGCTGCACCAAAGCAATCCATCTCTGCCACCATTTCTGACTCTCATAAAGGTGGAAGGCTTCTGAGGCCATGCTGGAGCAAGCCTGAGAACAAAATCTGGCCTGTAGGTGCATGTACCAGACACAGTCCACAGGAATCAGCCAGGAGGCTACAACCACCTGAGTCAAACAGGTCTCTTCTTTGTGGTCAAAACAGGTGGTTTGATTGCAGATTTCTGAAGTGAGCCATCCTGGCTAACAAACAGATGAAGCTCCCCTAGGCTCCTTCTGGAACACCTTCTTTATAACACACTATCAGGGACTCAGACCTCACGCTGGCACTGGGCCCTCTGAAATGAAACTTCCCATAAATGGAGGCCCTTCTGTTGTAGGACAGCTGCTCTCCTCCCCTCCCTTCCCAAACTATGTTTTTTTGGAGGCATGGATTTCTCCACCACTCTGCTTAGGCTGCAGAAAGCAAAAAGGGCTGAAGTCTCAGGAAACCACAGCTCTAACTAGTACTTAGAGAAGCAAAAGCAACAATTTCCATGCCCTACAATTGTTGTACACTTACCACACATTTCCTCAGGGCTGATAAGAAACCTACCTCTTCCTCCCTGCTTTTGCCTTTTATACATTTCTGTAAAGTAGGGAAAAGCAAGATTGGCAAATTCAGTTATCCTTGCCTTTCTGCTATGATGCTGTGAATAGTCTGCCAAAGAAAAACAGATGCTGTTCCAGTTGGGTTTCAGCAATGCTGCTCCCCAGGGTGATGTCCTCTTCCCTTTTCACTTGATGATGCTTCAACTGAAGCTCTTGGCCCATGAATAAGGAAGAGATCAGTTACTGCTTAACTGGTAGCCAATTACCAAGGCAAAGTTTGAGAGTGGCTGATACAATCAGTTTATGTCTCTGCAATCTCTACGTGTTGAGCATCAACAGAAGTTGCGGTCCCTCCAGCATTTGGGGTTAGCTTTCTTTAAAGCACTCAGTCACACATCAAAACCTCACACCTAGCTTCTCCCCCAGCATTTCTTTAACATACAGTCTCTAGGACATGGGGCAGTCTTCTAGAAAGTGACAGAAAAAAATTGACAGGAAGGGGATGTGGAGGGTACTGTTCAAATATGAAAAGTTTAATCTAATCCTCTGATTTTAGAGCCTAAAGAATGACATGATAGTTGTAATGGGGTAGTGTGTTCTTTGTTTTTTGTGGTTTTTTGTTTTGTATCTTGCAGAATACTAAAAAACAACAGTTGGAAGTTGCACTCCTCTTAAGGGAGACCCTTAAAATAAGGTTACTTTTTTTTTATATTTAAACACAAGGCAGCTTTCTAATTTTATATAATCAAGAAATGGAAAACAATTTTTATTAACATGTTTTACATTTACAATCTTTTATTAGCTAATCAACATCAACATGCAAAAATAAGCGCTAAATACAAACCTCTACAATATGGTTCTGTTTAAACTACAATGGTTTAATTCTTCTGAAAAGTCATAAGGATGTGTTCTGTAGTTGTTAAAACTGAACTATTAGTTTCAGTAATGAATACTATTAGGACCCTAAAATTATGTAATCATCCT
>VZTO01002996.1:31998-47954 GCA_013400615.1 Syrrhaptes paradoxus | reverse complement strand
TGGCCAGTGAGAAAATTTGGAACAAAAAGTAATGCTGCAGTCACTTTGCAGTGTCTGTTCTAGTCCTTGTTGGATTTCATGCTTTAAAAAAAAGAAGACAAAAGCAACAAAAAAAAAGAAATTTTGACTGCAAAATAAACCTCATAAAGAAAAGTTTTCTTCTCATAGGGCTCAAAAACATATTTCCAAAATAAAACAAATTTCTTAATGTACCAATCTTTATTTTATCTTCCTTCAACATCTCTACTTGTGAGACCCATGTATTCCCTTTCTTCCTGCAAGCTTCTTCATGCATCTCTTTTCTAGATTTCATAGTATTTTTTCCCTTACCTCTCTTGCTTCCTTCATAGTGTCATTAATGTGTCTATGAAACATTTTACATTCTTTTGAATTCTGAAAAGATAAAGCTGTAACTATTCTGCTTTCATTTTAGATTTGATTTTTTTTCATGTAGTACTTTAATCTGTGGAGTGTTAAGTGTCACAGCAGATAAGCTAAGTCGTAAATTGAATGTTTTCTTATCCGTATATTTATCTTTCAGCTTTTCCTTTTTCATTGGGTCCTGCAGAAACATACATTTAATTCTTCCTGTTCATTCATTCATCAGTGTTAGTTCATCATTCAGATGAATCAGAAGTCTGCTCCCAGAAAGGAAAAATGCATGTCATATATTTTATGAAAAAGTAAGCTCTTTGAGTTTAGATCCTTTTATTGCAGCTGAAGGGAAAGATGTTTGTTCTGAACAAAAAGGAAAAATAATGATGAAGTCTTTGTGAGAAAATGAAACACCTACTGGGAATTAAATGACAGTCAGTAGAAAGGCTTCTTCTGTGAAACTGTTGTATCTCCTCCCAAGAGGCTGGAGTCGTCTTATTTGTCTTCTGGGAGGTACCACACAGAATTATTTCTGCCCTAAGAGAAAAATACCCATTGATCTGAAATGGTTTAATGTTGAATTTTTCATACCCTCAATGATAAAAGCTAGAACAATTCTCCCTGCAGGCTAACAAATACGCAAGTATCATTTCTACGTGGTTTCAAATGTGTGCCTGTGTGTGTGGCACGTACACAGAACAGAAGCTGCAATAAACTGTAGGCTCAGATTTTTAAGTTCTGGTAGATGTCATCATCTTGTAGGTTTTAATTATTGGAAAACCTGATCTGATATTTTAAGATAATGTCACCCACTCTAACAAGACAAATCAGGAAACTTCCTAATTAAAAAAAACATATGAAAGGTAGAAGAAATTTCAGTAGCTTAATGGCATAGTTTTCTAAGGCAATACAGTGAAAACCACCTGTGTGCCCAAAATGCTCTGTTAATATGTGATCTAGCAATTATGTGTTTTTTACCTTCTCTGAGATTTAAGGAGGCTACTTAGCTTTCAAACATAAAGCAATACAGAATAACCATTTGGTCAGTTTGGGTCAGCTATCTTAGCTGTGTCCCCTCCAAACCTCTTGCCCACCCCTAGTCTACTGCCATTTATTGGGGAGGGGGACAGGTTAGAGAGATGGCCTTGATGCTGTGAGAGCACTGCTTGGCAGCAGCCAGAACACTGATGTGTTACCAACACCTTTTTAGCTACAAATACAAAGTACACCACTTTGAGGGCTCCTATGGGGAAAGTTAACTCCATCCCAACCAGATCGAATGTGAATATGTTCTCAATGAAAAACTTAAATCTCACATTTCTGCCTTCCTACTGGCTATATGATTAGGTCTGGAACATTTTTTCTAATTCTGATTGGTATTTTTGGTCTCCAATTTTAAACCTGACAAACCTAAGTTTTGTTGAGAAACTCTCTCCTCTGTATGTTCTAGGCATCTGTTCAGCTTGTAACCATCAACTCATCCTAATATGACTTCTAAAGCCTATTCAGCCATCTTGAAAGGTCTACCACTCCTGTATTTTTTATGGAAATCACTGTGTAGTCCTTTCTAAGGCACATGGAAAACCAGCAGGTGATTGTTGACAACCAACATGGCTTTGCCAAAGGAAAATCATGCCTGAAGAATGTTCTATCTCTCCAAAGTGTTGTTATTCATATTGTGAATTCAAGGCACTGGGAAGAGTATTGACCCCACAGTTGTTCACATTTCAGATTCAGATGCTATGATGATGCTTGAGATTAATGTGTACATTTTATGAATACAAATGTTTTAAAATAAAGTTTTCTCACATACTTTAATTTCAGCAGTTTTATGATTAGAGCTTATGTTCATATATTTCAACCATAGTAAGTTTTTAAATAGCAGCGTTTGTGAAACTTAATTTTATTTTAAAATCTGCATTCATTAAAAGTTACACATCCATGCATAATTTGAATTATAGGTATAGTCTCAGTAACAAGATACCATGTTTAATGTCGAATACCACTGCTTTACTACAATTACCAATGGCTTATCCACCTTCTAGATATCATCACTTCAGGCTTTGTCTTAAGTTTGCAGATTCTTTCTGAACAGCATTTCACTGATACTGTGTCTAAGTTAAGTCCTGTAGACTTTCCCAATTTTAGCAGGTATGTGTTTTTTAAATGAACCAGGAAACTTTGAAATGACAAGGAAAGGAACAGAAGAAGCTGAGGAATGGAAATAGATGTCCTTCAGAGATTAATGCAGGAGTATCTTCATTAAAAGAAAATACTGTCAGCCCTAGAGCTGGAGCACAGGAATTTTTCAGCTCAATACTGAAAGATTCAAGTTAACAGACAACACAGTTTTCTTTTTCACCAGAAGTGTAATGCAATACCAAAACAGGTTACTCAGAGAGGCTGAGGATTCTCTGTCCTTGGTGTTTCTTAACACTCTGCTACAAACAGCCATGTCTGACCTGATGCAGTGCTAGCGAAGTCCCTTTTTGAGTTGGAGAATGGACTTATTGACCTCCAAAATACTCTCCAAACTACCACTTTTGTAACTTATGAAAATATAAGAATATGGATTATTTGAAAAGAGGCAGATAATAGGAGTTGGATGGGACTGCATGATCAAATAATATAGGGGTGGGAAAAAAAAGAAATGGTAAGATTGGTAGGGTACACCAGAGAATGTTTCTCATTCCCTAACCCTTCACCAAAATGAGATTGTCCTGATTCTAGGTGTGGNTAAATGCTGAAGAGCATAAAATATTATTGGGTAGCTGAATTTGCATCATTTTAACCCCACCAGATTCTTAAGTGTTCAATGAAACAGCAGGAATATGCCCAGCCAACAGTTTCTGTTGCTACAGGGCTAGGGTTTACAGCAAAGACTTCTGTTTGGAAAGACTTTAATTCCTAATTCACACCCCCCTTACATCAGGACTGGACTATTACAGTGCCGCTTCTTCTGAAGGAACATAAACACAGTAGGATTCACTATGCTTGCGTATGAGGGGACAAGCTGATGTTTACACTGTCAAGCAGCTAGACTAGAATTAAGCACCAACTTCTACCGACCTTCAACAAACACAGCCACGGACATCATCAGGCGGTCCAGACCCTGTGGCACCAGCTGGGAGCTGTAGGTGAAGACATCCACCACCCCGGAGAGCCCGTAGAAGANACTTTATGAAAATATAAGAATGTGGATTATTTGAAAAGAGGCAGATAATAGGAGTTGGATGGGACTGCATGATCAAATAATATAGGGGTGGAAAAAAAAAGAAATGGTAAGATTGGTAGGGTACACCAGAGAATGTTTCTCATTCCCTAACCCTTCACCAAAATGAGATTGTCCTGATTCTAGGTGTGGCTAAAATCTTTTAGATCATTTTTGCAGAATACGTAAAAGCAGCTTGTATTCCTATATGCCTAGAACCTCATCAGAAAATTCATTTCAGCCTCATCAGAAAATTCATTTAACAAATGGACAAAGAATGATAAAAACATATTCAGGGGAAAAAAAAATGCTGAAGAGCAAGAGTTAGTGGAAACTGANTAGATCTTGCCTTTCCTCTTTGTGCCTCTTCTTGTGAAGGAACATAAACACAGTAGGATTCACTATGCTTGCGTATGAGGGGACAAGCTGATGTTTACACTGTCAAGCAGCTAGACAAAAAAATTATTTGCAAGAACAGAATTGGAAAATGCCCTGGTTCTGTCCATTTTAAAGTAGATATTACATTTAATGAAGTTTGGTATTCAGCAAAATCTCAAACTAAATTAAGAATAGTACTAATTTGTTATTAATAAATTTAAAATAAAATTATACGGTACTCCTGGAAGCACTAGAGTCCAAGAGTCCAAACATCTAAAATTAATCAACATTATTATTTTTTTTGGTTTTTTTATGGGTAGTAATAACATTGGAATTGCCAAAAAAAAATGCTACTTCAGACACATACACAAAATTAACCAAAGTTGTTTTGGAAGATTCACTCTACTCTACACTTAATTGGAGAGATGATAACATTCTTTTTCAAATATTTGGAAAACCTTATTTTAGGGAATATGTCTAAATCTTAAAGACTACATTTAAGTATCCTTAAGTTTACACGTTAATGAAATATTTGAGCACATTGTAAACTAAGATCTAACCATTAAGTCACTAATCTAGACTGATTGTGTCCTCATTCTTTTGTACAGATTTTTTGGAATAAAACTTTCAAGCTGAAATATAGCAAATTTGTCACAGTAGCTCAGCATTATATAGTTTTCCTCATACAAAGTATTCTATATTTATCCTTAAGTATTGCAGAATGTTTAATTGGGATATGTACAATACCTATAGTCTATATCATCTGTTAGTGAAATTTAACAGCTTCAGATCATGAATATTGTAAGCAATTGTTCTTTTGGGGGTATGAAGAGTACATAAAAAAGGAAGAGAAACACAGAATACCATATTCTCTAATAGAGTATAACAGAACATAGAGACAATTAAACCAATTAAAATGTAGTGAAATAGAAAAAAGCCACCAAAAGAAAGGATGGAGATGTCCTCATTTTCTATTATGAAATTATGAAATATTGCTAACTTGTCACTGATAACTTTTCCTTGTGTGAAATAACAGAAGAGAATTTACCAGCCTTTTATCTTTTAAACTACATTCCTTAAAGATAAATGAGTAGAAAAATATCCAAAGAAGAGGGATCAGAGATTTAGCAAATACAATATATAACAGATTAAGCATGTTTATCAATAAGTGAAAAATTGTTTTAAAGAAAGTGGTAGTTGCAATTAACTCAAATTTGTGCATATTCCTGTATATTCACACATACTAAAATACTAAAGAAAGCTCTGGGGAAGTGAAAATACCACAGTGAGTTGCCTCTGGAGGGCTTTTCAGAACAGATGAGACAAATATCCATGTAGTAAATCCCAGGTCATCACAGAGTTTTGATTTGGATAACCTTGAAGACTAAATAGGAAATAGAATTTTTGACTAAAAAAAATAGGAGTTATTTCTAAGCATTATCGCTGCTATTTAGATATTTAGATTTGTAGCAGAGGTTTTTTTTTTGTTACTCTATGTCTCCCATGTAGTGAAGCCTTAAAGGTTACTACTTTTAAGATATTTGTATCTATGCTTTTGAGCAAAGTTCCTAAAACAGTAATTAAAAATCTAATAAGGGCAAATAACTGGTCATTATATTAAAGTTGTTCAACACTTTCTTGAACACTAAGGAGGGGAGTGTGTGTATGTATGACTGAGATTTCACCTCTGTGTTTATACTTACTTTCAAATGGAGAAAACTGTGAATATTATGCAAACTGTCTTCATGCTCAGCCTTTATTGTGCTACAGACTTTTTCTTAAATATTCTAAAAAAGGCACTTGTTAGTGTGATTGTTCATATTTTTTCTTCTCATTTTATGCAACTCAAGAATGCTAGTCACTAAGCTCAGTTCTCAAGTGACATACTTCAGATTGTGACTTCCACAAATTGGATGGGGAGGTTGCATGTGAAATGAATAGAGTGAGAATGTGAGACCTATTCATTTTAATGAAGAATTTTTAGAGTCCCATGGATGACTTCCCTTATTAACGTCCTACTCAGACTTAAACTTCTACTAAAATATTTTTTATATTGATGCTAGTAGTAGACAACATCAAAGTGGTAAACACTTTTTCCTCACTCTACTGTTAATTTAACAAGTACATAAGTTTTGCTCTACTAATCACTTCTCCATATGGTAAATAGCACTGCAACTTCAAATTACTAAACCGATGTAAAACAATGCCATTCACACTATGATATTTGTCTCTTCTGTTATTGAATCTCTGTGGGAGAAGTTTCTATATGGATATGATGAATTAAGACTAAACGCTGGACAAAAAGGCATTTATATGTTCAGTCATTAATGCAATGTGCACAAACACACTTTAAAAAATTCATATGATTCTATGAGTATATAGACTTAGTCTGGTTATGCTGAAACTACAAGTTCCCACTTCTTAATGACAGAAATAAGTCTGAGAGCATTATTAAATGGCATCAGAATGTGGCAAAAAGAATTCAAACTGTTAAACACTCTTAAATTCTATGAAATACATATATGTCACACATATTACCAGGATTTGCATTTCTCTTTGGTGTATGGAGTTTCACTCAGGAAATGAATACTCTTCTGAGTAGATTTTCCAGTTGTCGGTTGAGAACATCAGCTCTGATCCAGAATGGAGTTTTGAAATACTTATGGTAGAATGAGACAAAATTAAATCATTCTTGTCATATCATTATGGAGTGATGTTTTAAATTCAAATTAAAAAGATCAGGATTAATGGCCATGACAGTAATACCTGGTATGAACAAAAAAAAACAGCTGGAGATCTCGCTGTGGTTTGTTAGTAACACATAAACAGAAGCACAGAAGAAGTGTTTCAGATAGACTTCAACATATATCAAATTTCATGATAAGTTTAGAAAAGAAAAATGTTGCAACTTTTAAAAATATTAAACCATTAATTTATCAAAGGGATTTATAATTTTTAACAGCAGCTATTTACTCCAAAGTGAATTATTATATAATTATTAATTATTAATAATTATATAATTATATAATGTATGATAATCCAAATATATATGCATGCAGAATCTGACCTTGTCAATAGGGACTAGTTAGCTAGGTAAATGCTACATAACTCAGAGTAGTCATGAACAACTTTGAATCTTGGATTTCTCTTTGGATTAGGGATGACCCTTTCTCATGGACTTCCTGTCCCCTTCAGAGGAGTCCCATAAATTTGTGGAGCAGGAATTCTTTTTGCAATGCCATGCTCACTCTTCCTCCCTCCCAGTAGTTCGTTGCTTGTTTTTTTTTTTTATCTAGTTGTCATTATTTCACTTTCTTGTGTTTTCTACTTATTTGTCCAATACAGGCTTGCAAGCTTATAGTTGCCAAGATTTCCCTTGGAATACATTTAAAAGATAGCATTATATTTGCCACACTCCAAGGCAGTTCTAACTAAGATGTTACATTCTTCACTAGTGATTTGGCTATTTCACCCAAATTGTTCCTTTGAACTTTTGGGTGAATATTGCTCAGTACTGTCCATGTATTTCTTCCTTTTTTATCTCTTTACTCACTAGCTTCTCCCAGACAATCATTTCAAGTTTAGATAGATCCTATAAAGAGATTTTGGCATCACAATCTCCACTGCTTTTTCCACAGTAGACGTCATTGCTAAGAATGGATTTATCTTCTCCACAATACTTTTTTGGTATCCTGATTACCCTTTCTTCCTGAAGATGCTCTGGCAGCCCTTCTGATCTTTGATGTATTTGGAGGAGGGTCTGTAATTTTTTATTCCTTTAGTTTGGGCATTCCTCAAACTTTTAACCTTCATTTATTTGTTTGTTATGCCTTTTCTGCAAGACTTGAGCTTTTCCACTTTCTTCATTTGGAAGCAATTTCAGATTTTTGAAGGATGTCGTCTTGCTTCCAGTAACTTCCCTCACCCTATTGCTTAGCATTTTCCTGTTCCTTTCATCCTGTCCTAAGCCTTTCCACCTCCAGATATTTAAGTGTCTTAGCTGGCTCTTGCAGCTCTTCAACAATTTCATTTTTATGCAGTATCCCTTTTTTGAGACAGAGGTCATTTACATACATTAAAATTGCTGTTATGGTTGAAGAGTCACTCAACATATTGAAGTGCATCCTGCATTCTATCTGGGACCAATTAAACGACTGGGTGTTTTCTTGTGAAGGCTTCAGCCAGTTGCTAGCTATTGATAGTGCATGGTTTTTGCATTACAGCCTGATACAACATTTTCTAGTCTAGATGGAGTCACATCTCCCATAACTACTGTATTTCCTACCTCTAATCTCTGTAAGCAAATAATAATCAGTGTCACCATCCTGTGGTATCAGGAAAATATATCAAAAATATACTTTTCCTATCTGAGACCTGGAAATTCCATCTATTCAGATTCTGTTACCTTCTGAGGGTATCTGAATAGATTTTTCATCTATATTGAGCTTCAACATTAGTCCTGTATATTTTGTAACTGAATTTCAGTCTCCCACTGATCAGACAAATGTTCAGCATCCTATTGCATATGTCTTTATGTAGTGCTAGACTAAGTAGATCATCCACAAAATTTCTTAATTTTTGCAGAAGCATAAGTACTGCTGTTTTGGTTCTTGTCTTCACATCCTGTATGAAAAGCATTCTGCCATTCCTAATGCCTCTGTTTGAGTACTGAGTGTGCATGTCTTCTTCCATAACAGAAGCAACATTCCAAACTGTGTGATATTTGGCTTTGGTAGGCTTCCCCCCACTCTTTGGCTCAGAAATGTATCTCAACCTTTCATTACTTATTTCAGGCATGAAAAACTTGCTTCTCCCATCGCCAAGCTAAAATCCATTTCTTCTGGATAGGTGCCCTTTAAATCCACTGTGTCTCTAGTTTCTGATGAAATCAAGTTCTTACTCCTTGCACCTTCTTCAGCTCCTTCAATCCTGCAGCTTAGGAACATTTCACTAACATAGGTATACTTACTGTCATCCTTCTGAAGTAAATTTGCCTCCAGTTTCTTTTTCATACTCTTCTCTGTCAGCAGTACCCATGTAAACTGTGATTGCTGGCTTCTCTCCAGAACTTTATAGGGCAGATCCAGTTCTTTATGAGATCAGACACTTCTATATCAACAGACAAATCACTATATAGTATTCTCTGGGATGAGAGGCTGTCAATTTGGTTGAAATGGCATGTTCTATCACTAAAGTACTTCTTCCATCTTGGGTTTCTGATTCCAAAGAGATGTACTCAGTGCAAGACATTAAATAACCATCTTTTAATGAGGAAAAGAACACTGATGTCTCCCAGAGGGATTATTTCCTCTTTCCTCAGTTCAACGTTGTCCTCCCAGAAGATGAGACTGCTATATTGAATTTGATTCTGCTGTGTGATGTTCCTGAAAATCTTTATGAAGCTCTGCTGTCTTTCTCAGCACAGGTCATTGTCTGCCTTGAGAGTAATCTGCTAAAGGGTGTCCTTAAACTTACCATAAGTGAACCTCTGCAGTTCAGCTACTCTGCTCTTAAAAGCTAGAATGTCCTCTGAGGGCTACAAGTGGTTGGGGTTTTGGTTAGTTGGTTGGGGGTTTTTTGTTTGTTTGGTTGGTTTTTTTGCTGAAGTTCTTTTTCCATTTCTTCTTTCAGAGTAGAGAAGACAGAGGGTTTTAAAGCTGATTTTGTGTCTGGATGAGTTCGCATACTGACGTACAGTGAATCATAAACTACAATCTGGTTATCATTTAGCTGCAGCACAAAATAAAATGTATACTAGTACACTAAATTGTACATTTTCTATTTAAAATTAGAAATCTAATTGCATAGATTGCTTGTGCACTTAGCACATTCATCCATACTAATTGATATATGTAGGATGCACTGGTCATATGGACTATTGTTTGTTTACATCAATTGTTCTTGCAAATACTGTTTTCAATCTTTTTTTAACTATCTACAAGTCTAGTTAGGTTGGTTTGAATTGCAAATATGACTTTTCAATTTTTCATCATTGACACCATTATTAACATTATTCAGTATAAGTTTGCCTTTATGCCAATAAGCTAGAAATAAGGATTGAAAAAATGCATCTCTTCAGATTTAACTGTGACAACTGCTATTATTATAATCCATAGCTTAGTAAATCTGCATGCATGTATTACCATGAGACAAAAATGAGTTCTTAGATTTGCAAGTTCATGGCCAAATGTAGTCCCCAGAAGTGCGAAGGGTATTTTCCCTTGCTATCCAGTCTCTCTGTGCTTTGTTTCTTAGTCCTTGAAGTTCCCAAATGCTACCTATCATTACCCAGCGGATATATTTAGTTCTAGCCTGTTCACAGCAGTCGGCAGACACTCATAATATTGTAGCATGTCACTTACCCTGGAGAGGAATGATGGGTTGCCTGGCAGCAACTCTCATTCAAGATATCAGGCCTATCCAAGCCTCCTTGTCAAGGTCAATTCTCAATAAATAACAAAGGGTAGGATCAGTCTGCAGGAAAATACTTTTCTACACTGGATGCAAACCAGCACTAACTTAGTTTTGCATTAAATCATATAAATATTAACCTCTACATGTAATTAAAATGTATTGAAGAGAACTTTCAGAAGGCAAACAATTGAAAAACTATGCCTATTATCCTCTTTTCACTTTTTAACATGATTTATTAGCTATCAAAGAAGACTGTCCTACAGCTAAAGAGAGCAGTTACTGTCAATAGCAGAAAGCTTCTAACTAGGTTAACACATTAAAACACCAATCTGGTTATTTCTTCCCAGCAAAACTTTACCTGGAGTAAAATAAGGGCATTTGTAGATTCTCCCTTAGAATGATTTACTGAAGTGTTATGGTGAGAAGTAGTCAAAAGACAGGGAAATCTGATATCTTACACTGCTATGAAATTTTCTGTGAAATTTCCTGTGAAAGGAAAAATAAAAGAAAATTGGAAAAGGTGTATTCTTCTTTTCACATGGAAAGACTCTAAGGAAATAACCATTGAATATTTTCTTTCACTACTAAAGTAGGCTCCATTAAAATGTTATTTGACAGTATATATGAACACAAGCATATGCTTGGATAATGCTTTATACTCCAAAGTTGTAAATAACTTCACTAGATGTTGCTATTCTTCCCAAATTTCCATCACTGTATTCACAGAGTTCTTCTTCAGTGATTCCATCACTGAACCCTAATTCAAGAGTCAACCAAAGTGCCAGTTGTCCTGGCTGCATCTACAATATGTCTTCTAATCAAGTCTGGATGTCCTCCAGAAGCCCAACTGAAACTTTTTTTAAATGCAGTATAGATATCTGGATGATAACAGTCATGACCCAAACCTAGATATCAGCTACCTATCTCAGTTTACTAGCTGAAAGGTGATAAGGAACAAATGAAATTCCTCTTGGATTTAAGTGTAAGTATTAGGCTACTGCTTCCCTTCCAGTACACAATCAAACAGATTCTTGATAAAACACTGCATACGTGAACACATTTGAGGTTGTGATGGAAAAGAGTAGGAGTACGCATGCCACTAGTTAGAGATGACAGCAACTGATGTGAAGTGTATCAACTCTACTTCAATGCAAAATCTAATAGGCAGTAAGTTTTGTTTTATGGGTAATACTAATAGAAAATTTTCTCTGTGAGGGTGGTGAAGCAGTGGAACAGGTTGCCCAGGGAGGTTGTGGATGCCCCATCCCTGGAGGTGTTCAAGGCCAGGCTGGATGAGGCTTTGAGCAACCTGGTCTGGTGGAGCGTGTCCCTGCCCATGGCAGGAGGCTTGGAACTTGATGATCTTTAAGGTCCTTTCCAACCCAAATGATTGTATGGGTCTATGAAAAATCTCTTCTTTCCTGCAGAACATGAATGGTATAGCTGGGTAAGAATTTGTTTTCAGCTACACCTGGAGTTGAACAAGATTAAGCCAGGAAGGTACAGTTACTTATCCAGAAATAAATAAAGATTAGATGGTTTGTTGGGGCCAAGACTTACTTAATTCCTAAAATACATATCACACAGAGATACAGGAATTGTATAAGCACCAGCCTACAAGAGATGAAAGGATAGCCTCCAAAAAAAAAAAGAAAATTTTCATTAGATTTCATTTTTGCTTGCATGTAATTTCAGTGTCACAGGTGTGAATAGAAGGCTGACTTGTACATAATGTCAAAGCTCACTTTTAAATAAAGATAAGACTGATTGATTATTTTATTTTTTGCCCTTTCAGGAAGAGAAAGGCAGCTCGTCATGAAAAACAAAAACAGTTGCCATTCTTGCTTTGACAGTGAAAAAGACATACAACATTTTTTTTTTATTTCCTTCAAGCTAGCAGTTGCTTACTGTTTAAATGAGATGAGAGAAAACTCTTACATAAAAATAAACTATTGATCAAGGCTGGTAATATAAATTCTTACCTTCTTTACTTTCTATAACAAAACTGTGACTGTATTCTTTTAACATTCCTTACCATTTTATCCATCAAAAATAAACTGAGTGAATCCTGGGGTGGAGTTTTGGTTTTTTGTTTTGTTTTGTTTTGTTATCAATAGCCCTTACTCAGACCAGTTTTGCTTCTGATAGAGGTAAGCATCTACACAAATTTAGAACAGTCAGACCACTGTTCCTACTAGTACCATTAGCAATTTCCAGGGTAGACGTCACCAAAAGCACATTTGCCTATGAAGAGAAATTTGAGGCTCATCTTAGAGGTTTTTTTCAAATCATAACAGACAGCAGCTTGGTAATCTGATGGCATTTCACATTTCTGGTATAGTGTCCTCCATAGAGTTAATTTTCTAAATTCTTCTTAAAAAGCAGGATCATCCTGATCATACCTGTATATTACATTGTTTATTTAAGAACCTGTTGTGGTTTAATGAACTCAGCTAGCACCAAACACCACACGAATGCTTGCTCGTCCTCTCCTGTCCCGAAGATGGACTAGAGAATTAAAGGAGTAAAGGGAAAAGAGACTCATAGGTTGAGATAAGAACAATTTAATAATGAAACTACAATAAAATTGAAAACAATAATTATAGTGATAATAATAATAACGATATACAAATACAAATACACAAATGAGTGATACACAGTGAAACTGCTCACCATGCAGTGACCAAGGCTCAACTTGTTCCTAACAATCCCAGAACAGAGAGACTCATGAAAACACAATCCTGGAAAAGAGATAAGAGCCTGAGGATCTGAGAAACCAAGAGTTGACCAACAGAGTGAGAGATGACCCCAAGAGAGAAGATGACCCAGGGAGTGAGAGAGAAAATTTCCTGACAGACTCTCATCTCTGTACTGGGCATGATGTGCATTATATGGAATAGACCGTTGGTCCATTTGGGTCACAGTTGTAAAACTAAGGTGGAATCCTAGACTAGTAATTGGGGCTGTGCTCCCTCCCAGCTTCTCCTGCCACTGTAGACACTGGCACAGCAGAGGAGCTGAAAAGTTCTTGACTGTCCTGGCAACAACTCTAAACATCAGTGTGTTATCAGCCTTCTCCTCAGCACAAATTCAAAACACAGCCTCTCACTAAGTATTATGTAGAAAGTTAACTCTGTCCCAGCCAAAAACAGGACAGCACCTGAAAAAAAAAGTAAGTTCTTTTATGATCTTTATAAGCTGGAAATCTGTTGGCTTGATTTATGCCTCAGTTGCTCAAGCTCAATCATAGCCTGATGTGGAATATCAGACAGATGATTCAATAGCTTATTTGCTAATGATTGTCTCTCACGACCTATCATCTTAGGCTACTTTTGATTCTTTGACATCGATGTCAACTGATTATTACCAGAGCGTCTTTTACTGATAGACAAAAATTACATGAAATCAGTATTCATCTCATTTCAGTAACTTGTCTGCAACTGACAGAAACTGAAGGTAAAATTTTGAAGTCAAATAAGAACTTGAATGTTACTCCAGGAAAATAACCTAGAAATCTTTGACAGATCTTTTTTTAACATAATATGTGCTCAGGGATTTTATCCTGTGGGTTAGAATACACCTAAAACCAGACAGATTTCAAGGTTCTAAGAACCTCTTATACCACAGGAAAGTTTTCACCTAGATGCACACATAAACAAACACTAAGGAACCTGCAAATCACAACAGAACTTTCATGCTCTCTTATAGGAGCAAACACAATGTGACATAATAAAAATAGTGGAATATAAGTTCTCTAAAGTTCTGAAGAGAACACATTATGAAATGTGTTTAATGTACATCAAAATATTTCCTTGGATTATGGAAAACAAGCAAGTTCAATTCATTTGAATTAGAATGCCAAATTATAGCAGAAGGCAGCTGACTGTAAAGGAGGGATTGATTTTCTGTCCTGGCTCCCAGGGGAAGCTGGTTTTGTATTTTGTTTTATTTAAATAAAGGAAGAAGAAAGCTGGAAGCTTACCTTTATCTTGAGCAGCAGCAGGAGCTTTTGGAATACGGACAAAACTGTTGAGCATTATGGAAATTATATTAAAATAGATAACATATTTTGAAAGAAAAACAATTTCTCATCCTCCTAACAAAACCAGAAGTATCTATTTGTAATACACTCACATGCACATACCCTTTGTTTTTACACATTGAATCAATCTCCCAGGTTATTGTTCTTAAATATGTGAGTGACAACAGTTTATATTCATACACATATTTCAACAACTGAAGGTTTTGTGGGGTTTTTCTTTTTGTTTTGCAGTTCTCAAACCATTGAGAGTGGGAAATGTAGAAGAGATTTCCTGCCTGAGTTTGTTGCTGATATAGCTGGCTCTATAGAGGAATAAAATATAATCCGTAATTAGATTTGTACAGAGATAGTTTTTTTCAAGCAGATAATACAAAAGTTTAGTCTATTTTTATTTTTCCTACTTACTTGGCAACAGATCAAGAGTGGTTTAAAGTGACCCAGTCCAAGCAGAACAGACCAGATCTTGTGTAGACTGGTGCAGAACTGTTGCAGCTATGGACAGTGATTTAGAAATTGTTCTTAAACTGAGCATGGTAATTTTTAAAATTATTAGATTAGACACAGAATTATTTGACATGTACTGCTTTGACCTAAAAGGAAATTCAGACAAGAACAGCAAATTAAGTCTTCCTTTATTATGAATATCTCAACGTAGACTATATATTAAAAGGTAACAATAAAAGTTTTATTTTCCCTGTTTTGAGAATTTCTTTGCTCAGTTAATATTTTGTTCCAGAAAAACTCTCTCGGTGTATTTACAGAGGTAGTACAACTCAGGGTACAAAACAAATACACCAAAGATTAGAGAAATATATGTATCCAGTAAGCCTGTGTACTCCCAGAAAGAAGGAACACTTTCTCCTCTCCACAACACCTTATCCTGTTTACAGTCCCTGTAACAGCAATGACAAGGCATATCACACCGGACAGTAAGAGAGAACTTTGCTTTGTAGTGATGTTAATGAACTTTTGGTCTGGCCTTACAAAAGCAAAACGGGAGTGGGAGATCTGAGCTGCCAAACATTTGATATTAATAAGATAGAGGCTTATTTTATTAGCCTTGAAGAATTTCTCCAGGGTCATTTCAGATACGTAAGAGAAGACATGCATAAACACAGTTTCTACTCTGCTCTAACAGGGCTTGGGATTCTTTTGTATTCATGTCCAAAAATCTTGTTTCTAGGGTATTCTTCCAGCTCAATTTCTTTTTAAAAATTAGCTCTGCTATCCTGTATAACAAAACCAATTCCTTGTTTTACGGAAATATCTCTTCCTAGATTAACTAAACAGAAACTATTCCTCTGCTGAAGAAGAGTTCTTAAGGTTAGCAGGAGTCCTGAAGGAACTGGCAGATGAAGTTGCCAAACCACTATCTATCATATTTGAGAAGTCGTGGCACTCTGGTGAAGTTCCCACAGACTGGAAAAGGGGAAACATAACCCCCATTTTTAAAAAAGGAAATAATGAAGACCTGGGAAACTACAGGCCAGTCAGTCTCACCTCTGTGCCTGGCAAGATCATGGAGCAAATCCTCCT
>VZTO01002996.1:11973-23676 GCA_013400615.1 Syrrhaptes paradoxus | reverse complement strand
TTGAGAGAGGCAAAAGGCACAAGGTTAATGAATTAAAAGCAATGAAAACCTGAATAACAATTTTAGATGTGAAATAGGTGTACAAAATGTACCCATGAAGAAGCCAAAATGCAAGTAACAGGGTTAAGTCACTGAATATCAAAATATAAATAAAAATTATAATGTACTAGTGTAAATGATAAAACAAATTTGTGTTATCATTTTTAGTACTGATGCCCACACAAGCTTGTGCAGGTCTTATTGTGATGGTGAACACAGATGGTAAATTGACAGTGGGATTTAAGATTAATGTATTTTGTATTTCAGATTTAACTTTGTAACTCTTCTACTACATACACACAAAAACCAGGAAAAGTCACTCTTTTCCTTGGAACTCATTTTTCAGTCTGTTCTTGTAGTATGTAAATACAATTGTAAATTGTACTTTTTTTATAAATAACTTAGAAAAAGCTACAGGAGCCTACTGGTGAAGAGGAGCCTTTTGTCTGAGATTGGGTTGTGGGGTTTTCTGTATTTGATTTGTGTTTTTTAAGACTCTTTGGGACATGGGACAATTTGGCTGCATCTTCAATATTTAGGTAAATGAGGATGTACTTTCTTGGTTGCCCTTTGCCTGTAGTTGTGCATATAGGCTACACTACATATTTTTTCTATATCAATTGTTTTCATCTGACAGGTGGGGTATTTTTTTGCTTTGGTTTGTTTTCTTTTCTTTTTACAAAGTGCCTACATATCCTTACTGAAGAGGAAATAGGGACTGTTTTATTAGACAGCTTGTCCAAATTTTGGTGGTAAATTCACCAACTGAGACTCTAGGACCTCAGTTTCCTGACTTCTGCTTGTATACTGTACTGCAGAAAAACTGTTCAATAATATTTGGGGTCCCAACTATTACTCTCATGCACATCTCAAATGCAGAGACACGATTCTACGTGTAGCATTTCACAGGTCTCCAGATCTAAAAAGTGCACTGATGGAATCTTGTTTCACACCTTGGAAGGGAGAAATAGGAATTCACTTCTGTGTGAATCAACCGTTGGCACTGGTGACTATCAGACTGTTCCCTGACGAGATGCAAAAAAGCCATAACGTCTTTTAAAAAATATAACATTTTAAAACACTGTTTCTGCAGTGTGAGTTTCAAATCATTGATTAATGTCAGTTCAGACCTTTGCTCTTCCAGTGTAAATGGAATTGGATTCTCCAGCTAACAAGTGCTAGAACTCCAAGTCTTGTCTTCCACATTGGATGGTAAGAGACAAATTTCCAAAACTTAAGTCCTTCAGCTTGCGAGTTCCAGGCTCTTTCTTCAATGTGTAAAACTGGAATATGGCTTTTTCACTTTGCAGAAGCATTGTGAAAATCAACTCTGTCATGCTTACAAAACACAAGTTCCATGAAAATGACCCACACATAATCATCAAATAGATGGATGATTTTTCAGTCTTCATGAGACAAAACTTTTTCCCATTAGAATTTATAAACATTTCACAAATTAGACAAAACCAAGATTTCAAATTTTGACAAACAAATACTGGTTACTGCCTCTTGCAATATGCTGGGTAACGATAGACAGCTTAGCTGTGTGCTCAGGACACACTATTTCACAGAATGCGATGACCTCCCACTCTTCAAAAATGTCTTAATAATGTCTATCATTATATCCTTTCCTTCTTTTGTGGAAAGTTGTGTCTTCAACAGTTTCATGTTATAGATCCTTGTATGCCTTTAAAATTTTTACTGCTTTGACCTTCTCTTTTAAGCCTATTATTATTGTTATTGTTGTTGTTGTTATTGTGAACTGATGGTAGTTGTTTGTCTGAACTCAAACTAAACATCTTGCACTTTTATCATATTTTACTGTCTTTCCATGCTAAACATGACTATTAATCCTGCATAATAATAGTCGTGATCGTATGGCTTATGATGATTAGTCACATGAAGAGCAGTTAACAGTATTACATCTCTGACTTTTGAAATACAAAACAGCAGTAGAAGTAATCCTAAAATGACTATATGAGATTTTTATATAAAGCTGCATGAGGTGTCATGGAGGATCAGTAACATGTCCAATATTTGACCCATATGTAACAAAATAATGTAGCCAAGTGTACAGTAAACCTTTACCATGCAAACAGAAGAGTGAAACTCCATCCAAGACAGAAGAGTATTTTGCAACCAAAAGCAAAGTAGCTAAACAGTAGCTGCTGGAAGAGCACTCTAGTTGGTGCCAAGGGCACCTTCTAGTGGAAAATACTGCTGCATTTGTCAGTGTGTGAAGCAATGCAATGTGAAAGTTCTGTGGTTATTTTTCCACTTATGCTTTACCTTTGGCATCTCCTGACTACATTCTACAACCAAAACAGAGAACAGAGCCTAAAGGCAATGGAAATTCTTGTTGCTGCTCTCTAAGCCTTGATGGATATATTTCTGAAATGCAGAAGAAGTTTACAAAATGATTTTTCATTTATACAGCGGCTGGAAGAAGTTTCACCCCCTCTCAGTGGGTGGTGAAACCAGAGTCTCTCTATTTGGGTGTAAGAGAAACAGAAAATTCAGGACATCTCTCAAATCTTTAAGAGAAGCTTCTCTTTAGGGGAAAAGACATTTTGAAATTTAGACTAAAATATAACTGCAGCTTCACTATTTCAAGAAGGGTCAAAAGCTCATTTTACTGTGTAACTGGAGCTAGCAAATACCTGTAGATGGGACTGCATGCACCCATTACTGTAAAACAACCTATGCGCTGTAAAAATTACAAAGGCCTGATCCTTGGGTGGAGATCAAGCAAATTAGTTACACTAAAGAGGTTTACTCTGGTAATTTTGAACAGAACATTATTACTTGTTTAATTCAACTTCATGTTTAAAGTGAAACAATTGCAAGAAATGAAATATTGCTTAAAATATTCAGGGCAGCAGCATATACCTCAAGAGACAAGCTTTTCATTGTTAGCTTAATTAAGAGACCAAAAAGCAAGCTTCAAGTGTTATTTACAGGTTCTTGACATATTCACTAATGAATCATAGGGTGCTGCAAAGGTTACAAAAGAAGTGCACAATAATTGTTTTTTAACCAACCTATTTTCTTTGCAAAGTTTTATTCCATTCATGATAGATCAATGTGCCTGAAATAGGAAAAAATGTTCTTTTTTAACTGTTTCAGCTGGCTAGCCAGCTTCCTATGTGAGGTAGAGTACAGTGGCACGTTGTTATCTTCATTGTTGTACATTAAAGTGTTAAACATGCTACCAGCACAGTTTTTAGTAGTCTGTACTACTACTGTAGTCTGGATTTTCCAAAACATCTAGTTTCAGGAGTATAAGGAATGTCTGGTGCCATTGCCAGAACACCACATAATGAAGGACTTCCAAAATCCAATACATTCTTTGTTTTAGTGCAATCAATGTTTATCCTTTCTATATGCATATTTATCAACCTGATTGGTAATTTTTTTTCTGTTTCTTTTTCTGTTAAGATCTTTCTCATGCACACACATCTATTCTTTCTTCAGTATTTATCTGTTACATTAGACAATCTGTCAGCTGAAAAAAACCAAGGAACAACTCTTCTTTTCCGGATAAGTGATTTTAGGATTGATGGAGACGATAGTGCATCCTGCCTCTGATATAAGGGGTGCTAGACAATGTGTAACAGTTTCTGTACTAACGTTATGCCAGATTTTTAGGTAATAGCTCTAAATACGACATGCCTTACATAATGATGTATTTCTCATCTTCTGTCTTCTAAAGAACAAGCATCAGCTTGCTTCAGCTGTGCCTTGCTACAGAATGATTAATGTTGCGATACAGTATTTTTACTTCTTGTTTTTATTTAGTGTTGTCTAGATTAGATAGCCAACATTGGAGAGCTATTGACTTGTCCCTAGGAGCAAAGAAGTGCTAGAAATCAAAGATTCTCTATTTTTCTGTTTGAAATATCTTTGTTGTTTCTCCCTTTAATAAAGGAGAGGAAAGAACTAATTTTATAACAAATCATGATTAAAATTACATTTTTATTATTCATCTCAAAACCAAAACAAAACGCTTGTCTCTCTTCATGTCACCAGGAATTCAATGTTAAGATTTTACCTGAAAAAGAAATGATTGACCCTACTGGGCATTAAAAAAAAATGCTTCAAAAAGCATTTTTTTTAGTTTTATGTGGCGTGGATACATTTTTCACAATTATTTTTTATGGTGTGTAAGATGGATCATCAATATAACATCTCTTAAAAAAGAAATGTTAATCATCAAATAGTTTGGGTTGGAAGGGATCTTTAAAGGTCATCTAGTCCAACGTCCCTGCAATGAGCAGGGACATCTTCCACTAGATCAGGTTGCTTAGAATCCCATCCAACCTGACCTTAAATGTTTCCAGGGACAGAGCATCTACCACCTCTCTGGGCAACCTGGCCCACTGTCTCACCACTCTCATTTTAAAGTTTGTGGGGTTTTTTTCCCTTCTTTTGATGCAGCCCAGAATACAGTTCGCTTTCTGGGCTACAAGTGTACATTGTCAGCTCATATCCAGCTTTTCATACACTATTAATGCAATATTATGTACAGTCTTGGACAGCTGGTACTGGGTTATTGCGGCAATTTTAGAGAAACATTTTTTTTTTTGGAATTTCCTTTAGTGCCAAGCTCACTGTCATGTGATCATAATAGTTGGGCTTATTTAGATTAGGTGAGGGTATAATGTCTTGCTTTTCTTCTAGAGTCTTCAAAACTGTATGAAACTTGTTTAGAAGTTGCTGCCTATTCTGTTCTTCAGTTCCTCAGCAGGGAAAACCAAATTCAGTTTCATGTTCTTATGCACGATATGAGTGCCTTCTTTACTACAGAAGTATTTTGTACAATTCAGACTTCTCCCTTAGTATCTCGTATCTTTGTGGCTTAGTAAGATTCATCCTAGTTTGAATCTTATTTCCTTTCATACCATCATTCTGCTCTCAGTGTACAAAGGGGAGGAACAATCTCTTAACAGCTTCCTCTATGTTCCTACTGGCACTTGTTCTGATTTGGCTGAAACAAGGTTTTCATATTCTTTAGGCAGAGAGAATTTAGCAAAGCAAGTTATTCCTCTCTATTGGAGCTGTCTGGGGTAGAAATAACTTGAATAGCTCTAGCACTCAGTGGCATGGGAGCAGAATTAGGCCCTTTGTATGTTAACAGTTCATGTAGTTTGTGGTTTTTACTCTAAAGTAACTAAGAGCTTGTTTCTTAGAGGTACACTGAATCTGAGTTGACTCAAGGTGCAGCTTCAAAGCAAACTAGCTAAATGTATGTGCTTGCATAACTTCATTCAGTGGCATGATTCAGTTTCCTTTAGACTGGAAAGTAAATTAAGCAAAATTACAGACATTTTGGTCCTAAATTACTGTTTCTATGCAAGAGTTTCTCATTGTTCAAGTTATATAAAAGCTAAACCAGGTCATTTTTCTTCAGTATCTCTACTTAGACAAGGCTTAAATGATCATTTTTGGCAGGCATGTCATCACATGAAAAAACTCCTGTTGTGATTAGGGTGGATGTAGGCATTTATCTTCTGTTGACAGCTTCAGACAAAAGGAAGATAAGTGAAGCTATTGTAATTGTAAAGTGACCTTTTTGCTTAGGGGTATTGACAGCTATCCTGTTACTTCTATACAGTATGTTTGCCACCATGATAATTAGAGTTTTGTTAGTCTATTGTTGCTCTCTCTTGAAATGTTTGTAGGTTTCACCCGATTTTCTCAAGATAACTTTTACTACCTACCTGACAAAATGTCAGCAAATAGTAATACATGTTTTCTTAAAAGGACTTGTGTTTTTTTCATGTTCATATCAAACCATAATTTCACTGACTAGAAAAAAAATATTCACTTTTTAAGTTTTAAGAGATATTTTATTCATGTGTATCCCTTTGGGATCAATCTGGTTAGAATGCAGAAGAGTAGACCAACCAAGATTCAAGTATAAAATAAAGCATAAAATTATCTTTTGAATACAAAGAAATGAAGTTTTATTTGCAACTCAGTTTTCACAAACTGTTTAAAAAACTTGAGCAGCTATAGGATGGAAACATTTCTAAAATAAAACTTACTTTACTGCAAGCTCATGGTGGGGACTGTTATTAATTTTGCCACTGACAAAGCACCAAAAAAGGCTAGATGCTGAAGAGGAGGCTTGAATTCAACTTGGCAACCAGTCAGGTAAATAAGAAAGCTCTATTATATTTTTGTTGTTCAAGTACACATTAATAAATCTGTCTTTCTGCCTTCTACTCACACCTTAGACAGGATTTCTGGCAAGGCATTGATACTAGGCACCATTATGGCCTAATATCCCATCTTCTTGGTCAGTACCAGTGAATAAATACAAGGATTACCTTGATTTACTGCAGCTGTAAACTATTCAACTTCTTTAGAGAGAGTTTCCTTCTCATTCTGTTGTGAGTAAAGTGAATTTAACAGCAAACGATTTTCAAAGGCAGAGATAGCTCACCGAAAATCTATTCAACTTCAGATAAAGAACTTAGAGGTAAGGTAAGTTCTTCTATATTTGTACTTTAACTTTCATCTTTACATATTGTGTACGCGATGAGATTCATGTTAGAATTTTAAAAAAAAGTTTTAAGAAAATGTTCTAAAATCCATCTTCAGGAAAATGTTCCTGAAGCTATTTCAACAGTTTCTAGCTTTCCAAGTCAGCTACAGATGTGGAAACACAACTGTCTTTTTAGAACAATATCTTATATAAAATAGCTTATGTTCTACAGCTTTTGATGAAGGAAACATCCTACATGCAGTAACAGCACTGACAGTAAAATTCACTGAATAAATTCTTTCCTTACTTCTTCGTAAAATATCCTTATTTATGTCTGCCATACTATAGAAAAATTGTTGTTTACAGTAAATCCCTTTTGTAAATCTCAGAAACAAGAGTCATCTATTTTCTTAAAAATTGGTATTGCTGATCCTTTGCATGAAACTTGTAGTCCTGCCTTCCTTTTATACATGTAAACTTCAAAGGTTTTAATATCTCTAATAATTTTATTACTTTTTGTATACTTCCAAAATGTTTGATGTCTTCTGTTCTTAAAAGACCATCAGGGATATTTGACAGTAGGCTTCTGTCAGGCTACTGTAAAGATAGAAGGGGTAAGGTTACTGGATTTATTACTATGAGAATATTGTGTGCCAACAATGATGGGCTTAATGTGTGACAAGAACCATGTGCCAATAAATCCTCTACCTGAAGGCACCACTCTGTTCATGTTGATGGAACCTCTTAGAACCCCTGAAAGACCCCAGGTTGCATGAATCATATATTGTCAGCTTCTGTTGCCTAACTTGCATTAAAGATGTGTCTTATATCAATGAGAGTGCTTGCCAAGGAAAGAAAGATCCCTAAAGGACTCTCTCCAGTGGGAATTCTGACTGAAATTCTGCAACTGTGGAGAGCTACATAGGTGCTTACAGATCATTTTGTACAATGGTGTTCAGGCTTTTGATCCATATTACTAAGTTTTTTAATTATTTGAATCAACCTCACATTTATCTGGTTTTGGAGGCAGACAGATAGAAAAAATATAGATGCACATAAAATCTTTATCGACAGCAGATCATATAGAGTACACTTTGCAAAATAATCAATGCTTTATGTGGAAATACAAATCCAAATTGTTTTACTATTTTTCTCTCAAATGTAGCAAAGGAAATGAAAAAAATATGCACGTTTGTTTTTATAAGAAGTCCTTATTAGGGAAAGATTGTCAAAAGATCATATTATTGGCAAACACTATAGTAATATGCAGTTTAAGCTCTCCATGTGCAATCATGATATTTTAAACTTTATTTTTCCACTTAGAAAAAAATCAAACCAACCAAAGTGGATTTTTTTCTTCAATACTGAAATCTGGAGACCTACAGCAGGGACACAGGCAAACTCATAAAGCTTAGGTCTGGATCTGGATGCACACTTCTTCAAAGACTGTAAGGATCTAACATCGGGAGTTAGGTTCAACCATTGCTTCAGTTTCACACCCATGTTTTAACTACCTGCCTTTTGTGAAGTGCAGACAGGATTAATTTGACCTGGAACTGTTAATACATCCCTTCCTGTTGTCAAACTTGAAGTAGTTTATACATTATATTATCAAAGAGTATGGCATGTGCTGTGATTTTTACGCTTGTTACATGGATTTGTTCAAAGAGCCTGCCCTTACTTAGAGTATTTCTTCTATTTTTGTGGTAGCAAAAGTAAGTGAGGAATGAAAAGAGAAGTAAATAAGCTGCCTAAAAGTCTCATCCAACTTCTCTTTATACTTCGGAGCTGTCAATGCCAAAAGCTATGATATAATGTATAACAGGAATTTGGAACTATCCATGCAGAAAACATAAAGAAATGTGAGTTTAGAGGTGAGCTTTAGTGTAGTTACTTATTCTAGATATCAGTCTGTATAAATGATTTTTTTCCCTGATGACAGTAATTGTAACAATAAAAGTGAAAGGATAACAAATTGGTCTTTAAAGGTGACAATGTGGTGATTGAAATGAGTGATGTTCCTACACATATAAAGCAGCAAGAGCCTTTCTTCTGCCTTCAGTGGTATATAAATCAATCAGTCTTGCAGAGCTAGATCCAGAATTTTTTTCTCATTATTAGAAGATCCTTTACATATAAAGTTTCCTAAAAAAAAAAAAAAAAAAAAAAGGCTAACATCTTAACACAGCCACAAACAATATTGCTGTCTCACCTGTTGTGATATATTGAAAAAGTAAAATTGAAATTGGTCATTCTCAGTTAATAAAATATACTCCCTCAAGAATATAAAACTGAAAACAAACTCAGTATATTAAGTTTTAAATTACTGTCTGGAGAGTTCACTTTATGATAGTGGGAGGAGTTCAACAAAACATTCTTGCAGATTTCTTTTTCTTGGAGAGGAATCAGATTCTGTTATATTCAAGCATTTGAAAAGGTCACTATGGATTTGCCTGATGCAGTGAAATAGCTGCTAGTAGCTTCAGTGTTAATAAACTGAATCTACAAGGCAGTAGTTCCGTTTTTTTTTCTCTCAGAATTCATATTTGCAAAATTATATTCTTAAAATGGAAACTGTGTTTTATTGAAGAAAATTCTTCTCATGCAACTTTTTTTTAATTGCATTGAAAGAAAAAGTCGGATTTTATTTTTTGTCCCAGCAGAATGAGATTTTATGATCCATTCATTGCAAGAACTGTTTCCTTGAAGGTTTAATTCCAGGAACAGTCATCCAGTTTTGACAGGCAAGTTATAAGAATAAGAGGGAAAGTGTTTCATTGATGTATCAGTATAGGTAAGGAACTTGTCATTAAAAAAAAAAAAAAGATTTAGAAATGCAACCACATAACTGTGTCCCACAAAGGACGCAGCAAACCGTGCTCAGTGACACTTGTTAGAGAAATATCTCTCAGAACTAGAATCATAAAGATATTTTAGTACAAACAGAAAAAGAAGAAGAAATGGACTCTGAAAAGTAAACCATTTCTTAGCAGTAAAAGTAGAGGTTACCTCAAACCAAATTTAAGACGGAAGCAATTCTTGAATTTTAACGTAGCTGGCTCGAGAGCTCCTTCATCTTTTGCAGATGCAAAATGGTAAGGTAACAAGTATTTGGACTTTGATGCTTGTGAACTATGATACAGCAACAGATTCTTCTGCTTATATTGCATCTCTTTTCTTGCAGCTTGACTGCACTGGTCTTCCAAAGCATTGATTAGGATACTGAACCAAGTGTTAAACACTTGTCTTCAGCTTTCTCCTTACTACTTTCCACTTTATCAGTCCTCTTCACGTTCTTTACTTTCTAGTGATACTGTCCAGAGACTGACCAGCAGTCTCAGTGGGTTAAAGATGTGGTAGATGATGCTGTAGTGACCTGTAGTTTTGCTTTCCTTATTTACTTTTGCTTCCTATAGTCCCTAGTGCAAGATTGGAGTCTTTGCATACACTTTCTTGTGTACTAGATCTAGTCAGATTATTTTCTTTAATGTTGTGCTTGCTGATGAAGTGTACTAATTATACTAAAATAATACATTTCTGCCTCAGCCAATATTTTTCATTGCCTTGTTCACTTAGAGACATTTACATCTCCTCTATGGGGATCAGCTTTAACTCTGAACATTTGCTTATATGGTGCTGTGAGAGAACAGAACGTCAAAGAGAAGAAAGAGGAAGAATTCACAAGAAAGAAAACTAACAAACCATGCATAAAGCCTTGTGAAGATTCTGTCTGTGTAAAGATGAGTTCCTGCTATAACGTACAGGGCAATTTCTTTCCTGAATGCTCCTTTCATTTTATTTTTGTACCTTTGCCCTGACCCAAACTTTCATCTTTCTTTTCCCAAAGAGTCTATTACTTAATCTTCTCATTTCTCTATTAATCATTTAGCTCCAACAATATTGAATACTGCCGTGAATTTAAACCTTTTCCTGCGTTGGCTATGATTCTTAGTCCTGTTGACAGGTCTAAAATATAGCCTCTTGCAGTCTATATAAAGATGAGAAGTATAATGATGTTTGAACAACGGCATGATCTGGAGTTTGAGCTTTGTGAAGTCAGATTTTAACACAACAATTCTTTTGTTCCCATGTAAAGACAAATGAGCAGAGCAGCCCTTATGCAAGACTTCCCTTTCCTGCAACCACACTGTACAGCAGCTCAAGACATGTTTTCTCAAACATTCTCTTAAATTGATTGTCAATGGAAACTAAGTTCTGACTTACATGTATGGCAAACCATTGTGATCCAGTGGGAATTGCACTGAAAGATAAAATTGTAAACTGAATTTGTGTTTGAAAATAAGTACAATATAAAATAATTCCTTTTGCAGTATAAAGAATACAGAAATCAGGCTGCTTATTTCCTCAGAATACTTTATATATTATTAGCAACTGAGTTCAGTAAAGAGAAAATACAGTTTCCTTTCAAAGGCTGACAGATTCATGCCAGTCCAGTGATCAAAAATTCCTTAGAGGAAAGATTTTCTATTCATTTTGTGTGGAAAAAATGAGAAAAAGTGTAAGACATATACCACCCACTCACAACTCCTGTAGGGATATTTGGAGAGGGAGTCTAGTAATCAGAGCTGATGAGAAGTGAATTTTTCACTTCACAGGAGAAGACAAAATTTTGCATTTCATCCGTTTTTTGAATTAAAACTAAAAGTGCAACCACATTTTCCATCTGAAAATTCCAGGCAGCTCTAATACCTGCACATGATCTTAGACACTAGTAGGCTAGTGGATGCCCAGAAAGGCTCAGAGCAGCTCTTACTCAAGAGCTCATTTTTTGCCAGCCTGGATTCCATTCAAAAGGACTAGCTGCTTATTACTGCTCTTCCATGAGAAATGTGTTGCTGCACACTGCACAGATGATACGAAACTGTACTGACTGAGACAACCTGCTAGCCTTTTATGAGGACATTACCAGGTGGATAGATGATGGTAAAGCAGTAGATGTGGTCTATCTCGATTTCAGAAAAGCATTTGACACCGTCTCCCACAGTATCCTTGCGGATAAACTGAGGAAGTGTGATCTGGATGATCGGGTCGTGAGATGGATTGTGAACTGGCTGGAGAAAAGAAGCCAGAGAGTTGTGGTGAATGGGATGGAGTCTAGTTGGAGGCCTGTATCTAGTGGAGTCCCCCAGGGTTCGGTATTGGGACCTGTGCTA
>VZTO01002994.1:0-10158 GCA_013400615.1 Syrrhaptes paradoxus | reverse complement strand
TGGCCCCCAGCCAAGGGCCAACTGGCCACAAAGGCCTAAATCTCCTCCCTCAGTTTACTATTCTGACTCACACATGGGAAGTTTTCCAGTTCCCACAGGCAATGGGAGACAAGTGGTAGTACATCTCTGAGAAATCATGAGTTCCTGACACTGCAGCGTGGAACTGTGAAAGAGAAGCTGATTTAATGTAAGGATTTAAAGAGCGGTGAATAGACTGTTACGTGTCTGACTGACTGTGTTCAGACTATCTTTAGGCTGTTTTACAGATTATATACACCATGTAGCCCACCTGAAAAACCTGTGATCTAAGGGAGATTTTGGGATGAAATGTCCCAGGCTCCTGAGTGTAGGGGCAGCTTTGAGTTTATTCTTAAAGTGATACTTACTTTATGATTTTTTTTTAATCTATAAGGGGTGTTCTGTAGTCTAAAATGAAGTCTCAAAAATTCCAGTCCCTAGATTAAAATCCTGCAATAGTATTACAAGCTCGGTTCTAGAAAGTAGTAATTATTTACGGAAAATAATACAATTACTGTTAAAAATGTAGACTAAAAGGGAATTGTATGACCCTTATTTCATTGCAGCTGCTCATTTAAATGATTGGGATTATTTCTCTTTTACATTGCCATTAAGCAGAACTGATGTCAGTTTGTTAGTTATAGCAACAAGATGTAAAGTAGTAGTAGTTAAGCCAGAGACCTCATTGGCAGTGGGCCTCGGTTTGTACTATTCTAGGCATATTTTGAGTCATGGCACTTCTTGAATCTCATTCCCCATTCAAACCTTCAGTCAGCCAGGTTAGTTGATTGAAGGTAGTGACACTATCAGTTACAGCATGTTGTAGGACAGTCTGCAGTTCATCACAGAGAAGACAATGCTCCCAGAAACTGTGCATCTGCTCTTAACACTGTTGATGCCACTGTTTTCTCTATAGAGTGGGATACATAAGGATTAATGAAGGGAGAGGAACTCAGAACTTGGCTGGTCACCTGATATGCGTCCCATGCTAGTGTAAAGGAGAAAGAAAACTCATTTCTGTTAGTTGAGGGACAATTAATATGAAACACAGTAGAAATTCCAGCTGTGCTGCTGTCATGGTTTAGAAAGACCCCAGGGACAGTTTTTGTTAAACACCTGGTGGGCTGAGGCAGGGACAGGGAGGGTTTCACTCACCACTTAGGGTCAGGGGCAAGAAATGGCACAACTTGGGAAAGACAAAAACCAATTGAATTTATTAACTATTTACAACAAGAAGCAGGATAATGAGAAAGAGAGAAACTACATTTTGGAAAGGCACTTCTCCCCCACCCATCCCTTCTTCCCAAAGCCCAAAGGCTTTGTTCTGTACCTTCTTCCCTCACCCCCAGCAGTGCAGGGGGGCAGGGAATGGGGGATGTAGTCTAGTCCACCGCTCCTTCCTCCTCAGGGGAGGGCTCCTCACAGTCTTTCCCGGCTCCAGCGTGGGGTCCCTTCTCACGGGAGAGGCCTTCTCATACTGCTCCGGTCTGAGTCCTTCGCACACAGGGCCACCATCCCCCAGCGACTTCCCAGCTCCAGAGTGGGCTTCTCCAAAATTCCTACGTGGGGTCCTCCATGGCTGCATCTTCTCATGGGCTGCACCAAGGGACAAACCGTGCTTCACCATGAATCTTCACCAGCTGCAGGGGAAATTCTGGCACTGCTTCCCTTCCTATCACTCCTGTTCTCTGACCGAGTGTCTGCATGGCCATCTCTCTCAAAATCCTGCTTCCCTCTCTGCCACAGGTCTTTCATTGGCTCCTGAGAAGATGGACTCTCAGGCGATCCATGGTGGAGGCTTGGGCTGCAGCAGGTTGGTTCACAGAAGCCGGGCAGGTGGCTAGGCAGCTGAGCCAGGCTGGGCCCTGCCTGGGGCCACACCAACCCCATAGTTCTGTGTCCCCTCTTCAATATGTCATTCACAGAGGCGCCGATTGGCTCAGCCCTGGCTTGGGGTGGGTCCAGCCTGAAGCTGTGGAAACTTCCAGCGGTTTCTCAGAGGGATAGATCGGTGGTACTCCTTACCCCACTCCACCCTGGCTACTAAACCCTTGGGGCTGGGGCTGGGGGTGAACCCTTAGCAGTTACTTACAGGAGCCACCACTGCAGCCCCTCCCTCGCTGCCAGCAGAGCTGGAGTCAGGGGGAACCTTTAGCAGCTGCTTACAGGAGCCATTACTGCGGACCCTCCCTGCTACCAGACAAAACCCACCACACAAAACCACAACAGCTGCTCATAACAGAATATGGTACACTGTCATCCTATTCCAAAAATACTAGTCAATAAGAGATGTTGATGACAGGTAGTTTGGATTTGCACTGAGATAATACTTTGAGCAAAGGAAGTTCAGAGAGTCAGAGCAGGGCTGGGAATGGTAGCAGAGACAAAGGGAATGCAAGACTAAAAAGTGTCTGTCTTTTCAACCATTGCCTTTTATTTGACCAACTTGGGCATGTTACAAAATGCAGATGCTCAGGCCCTGGGGGTAGAGCACTGTGCATCATGCAGCAGATGTTGTACTCTGTTTGCAGTGCTATTTAATGGCCACACAAACTCCCCTTGCTATGAAGAGCACAGACAAGCTGCAGCTGCCAGTATTGAGTGTCTGCTTTTGTAACACACTTGTAAGGTGATCCTTGTAGAGAAAATGTCCCAGGGGCGTGATTGTTCTGTTTTTCATGTATCATCCACTGCTAAATAACAAAACCATTTTCCAAGCTCCTGTGAAGTTATTCCCACCACCTAATGAAACAATGGTGATTACAACTGAGATGGTTACAGCACCACTACCACACTTGCCTGAAGCCTCCTATTTTAAGAGCCCATGTTCACTAGCTTGTACTTTTGCTAAAAATTTTCAGGCAGACATTTTCCTTCTAAATAACTGTCTCAAGCTGATCTTCCAGGAAAAAAAATTCGGTGAAATAGTGTTTCTGAGTTCCAGAAAGAAGGTGGATCTATCGGCAATGAGGAAGAAGAGGAGACCAGAGTTACTCAACTGGCGAGTTCCCATATACTAGAGCAGGAGTTTGAAGAGTCCTTGCAATGAAGTGCTCAAGGTCCCTACCGATCTTTCAGAAATCACACCTGCACATGTTTAGTAGGCAGTTGCTGTTGGTGGCTTAGGTCCCCAGAGAGTCTGCATTTTGCAGGGATATAGATCAAAATGGTGTGGGAGATTGAAGGCTAGGTGGCTGCAATGTGGGAACAGGGAGACTGATGGAGAAGGGCAAAAGAGAAGGGATGAGTTGTGTGAGAAGTCAGGGCTTAGGCACCAGTGTCAACAAATGCTGTTGCTGCTGCTGACCAGTAGGCTGGGTGGTTGGAAGCTGAATGCTGGTGAGCAGTCTGAGATGGCAAGGCTCTGCGTTAAAAGACAAAAATTTAAGTATCTTTCTTTGCAGAGCTGCATTAGGATGTCAGATGTCTCCCATCTGTCAAGAGGTCACTGTGAGAACATGGCAGGCTCCATGGGAGGGTGCTTCCATGGCCCCCTCCAGGGCTCATCCTGCAGTAGGCTGAGGGTCCTCCTGTGAGAAACCTGGTCTGCAGAAGTCCATAGCCTCGCAGCCTTAAAGGGGGGACTTTTGGCAACAGAGTAAATGACCTGATTATTCTTTTGCTTTTAAAAGAGACTGAAGAATGCGTTTTTCCTTTTTGTGTTTGTCCTTCTTTCTTAATCTGTGACAACTGGGGATAAGCTGCTCGGGGCCACAGTGCAGATAGCTCACCTTGCCAGCTGAGGGCCTTTTGTGACTGGGGCTGCCATTGTTTCATGGAGAGGTGGATGAGTCTCCGTGTCCTACATCTAAACTATGATGCCCATCTTGTGCCCTTCCACCTGAGCAGTAATTGATGATGTACCCTGGAATCACCCAAACTCTTGAGATTAAGCATATGGGCATTGGTATAAGTGATATCCATAATCTGTGAAACAAGGCTTTGGAAAAGACAGTTATCTTTTATTGCACTCACTGAAAGTTATTTCAGTCCCCTCCTTTAACAGATAGACCCACTCCCCAGCAGCCTGCACAGTGATGCCCCTGTTACCCACAGCTGCACCGCTTCTGTCATTTGCTTTAAGGGGAGTATTTAATTCTCCAGATCTGATTTTCGTGTGGTGGTGTTGAGTGCTACTTGTAGTGTAACTGAGTGAATGTCTGTGGACTTTTCTGTCTTACTATTGCTACTGTCATAGACTTTTCTTCTGCACAGTATTCTCCAATATGCTGCAAGATGACAACTTGGTTTTCTAAAATATGGTTTAAAAGCTGAACTCTATCAGCAAATGAGCTAGTTCAGGAGATTCTTTAATTGGTCATTAATGCAGTGTTTAGTGATAGAAAGTAAAGGCTGTCTGCTACACAGTTATCCTATGCCTCTGTTAATAGCCCATTAAAGCATACTTTGTAATATCTTATTTTTTTAAACTACACTTCCTTTGGTTTGGGAATGAGAGGCTATAAATTGAATTTTTCTGGCTTTTGTAACTCAAAACCAGTTATCTCCTCATCCAACACATGGTGCCTATGAGGCTGAGGGACCAGAGTAATCTGTTTTGAATTTCTTTCACTTAAAAAATAAAGGTCACATTAACAAGTAACTGTGCAAAGTAGGGCTTTAGGCATACCATCTGCCTTTCTAAAACCTATCAACAGAGCTACAGGATACTGAGTTTACCATTATACCAGTCTATCAGGTCCCAGGCCAGATTAGGGGTTCAGGTGCCAGAATAAGTAGCAAAGTGCTGGGCTGCTCCAGGGGATGTCTCCCCTTAAGCAGAGCCGAGCCCTGCAACCTCAGGTTATCCTTCTGTTTCATATGCTTGTGCCATGAGAGAGTTATCAGACACCTGCACTGCAGGTGCATGGAGCTACAGTATATTTTTTCAGGAGTTGGAGAGGCATAAGATGGAGCTGGATGAGTGAGTGTTATGCTTAGACAGTGGGACCTGAAAAACCGGGGTGCAGTTTTGTCCTAAGAGGTGCCCACTTTGTACCATGCTCCTTCCCATGTTAGGCTCTGATTTCTAAGTCCTCCTGTCATCTACCTGTAATCCAAACACAAGATCTTCATTGCTAGTGATGTTTAATATACACATATTGCCCAGAAAAGAACTAATAATTAGCCAAAGAGCAGAATCGAGTTAGGAAATGTACTTGCTGGCACTGGGCTTAGCGTTGAGAGGACCTGCAAAGGAGAAGAGAGGCAGAGCTCAGGTGAACAGTGAGCATCTGGTGCAAGGCCAGAGTTACCTTCAAAGCTGTGAGGTGTACACACAGTCAGCACAGGGAACATAACTTTGCCATTTTAGCCTAGATTCTCTATTCTGTGGACAGATTTCTCAATTTACTCCTCCGTTATGTCTTTCTGTCCATGTAAGCTTTGTAGGACACAGGGACTCATCTTTTATTTGTTTTTATGATGGCTGGTACTCCTTGACTTCTGAGTAAATGATGGCTGCTTCTAGCAGGGCTGTGGCCTTCGCTGTCACTTGGAAAAGGCACTCAGTATTTAGTCAGGTTGAAGAAAAGACTGAAGGTCTTAAGGTGATGTGTTGGAGTAGGAATGCTGAAGCAGCCGCTCTGTCACTGATTTGAGCTGAGAGTACCTTTTTTCTTTCCCACTACTGGAATGACTGAAATAAGTAACTACTGCAGGCAACAACCCAGCCCTTGGTTTTACTTTCACGTATTACTCAAGTGATGTCTGTTTGATTTTCTTTGAAGAGGCTACTAATCCCTTTCTCTGCTGTCAATGTGAAATGATGGCACTTGATTGCTGAAGACAGAGCCACAAATTTAGTGTCTGATGGCTTTTATTAGAAGGAGAGCTCCCTTGAAGGTGGTGGTGCTGCTCAACAGGGTTAATTTAAAGTGCTTTTCTCTCTGAGCTTGATGTAACTGGTGTAGGGTGTTTGGGGTGTAGCTGTTGCTGATGTTGTGGAAGAGCCTCCAATTCCCAGGCAGAAATCAGGGAGTGGAATGGCTCTTCTGGAGAATGTGTACTATGGTCCCTAAAGAGCATAGTACCTGACTCAGGAAATCACCTGTTGTATATCACAGTAATAACACAAAATAAAAATGTTAAAAGATTTGTCATCAGCTGCAGTCTTTGCATTGTTGCTCTGTATCTTACCCTTTAAGAAGTGAATTTCTGAGCTGAAGATGATACTGACACAGTAAGGAAAGAATAAAGCAAGACTGAAACTGGACTTATACAAAACCAAAATTCTGTACTTTAAAACACTCTATGACTTTTAGAAATATTTATTTTTAACAACTCTACTCATCGTAATACTTAAGCAACCATTGAAAGACTTACCTTTTATCTCCTGGTTGTACAGTCCTCTGTCACTTGTTACTGCAGATTTCCCATTTACTCCTGCAGCATGCTGTAGCCAATGATATTGAAGTGCTCTATAAATATTAATTAAACATTCTAATAAATCATCCTGATGGTTCACAATTTTTTATTGTGCCTGTTGCAACATCTCTTATAAAGACATGGATACCTGTGTATGTGTACACTCTTGTATGAATCCTTAATTATAACCAGAAGTTATCTCTACACCAAATATTTTTGTTTCTTCTTTCAAGATCCAGATGCTTCTTAGAAGCTTAGAAGCTTTATGATCAAAGAGTAATTAAAAGACACAATATATCCCTAGCTATTTATATTTAGAGTATAAAAATATCAACATGGAATGTAAAAATAATGATGCAGCTATAGTAAATGTTTTCAGAATTGTGATACTCATGCTTATACAATACTCTTAAATTTAGAAGATCACCAGTCTGAATTATTGAGTACAGCATCAGGGAAGTGACCTGACAGAACTGGAGGTATTCAGATGCTAAAGAGGCTTAGGGAGTGGGTGGTACATTAAAAAAATAAAAAAATCACTGTTTTCTCACACTTGCAATGAATTTGAGATAATTTCTTGTGTATCCTGGCTTTTCAAAATGATGCAAAATTTTGGACACTTATTGAGTGCGAAGGCTATAATGGCATTAGGAAATCATGGTGAGACTCAGTCATATTTCAAGCCTGTGATCTGGGTAGAGTTTTGTTCCTGCTGACCACCTATGACAGTATAACATACTGGTTGAGTTTATACACTGTTTTTATTGATTTCCTTGTCCTGGTAAGAATCTGGCTTTTACATTTCTTGCTGCTGTATTTCACTCTCAGTTAGTGTCTGCTTCATATTTATCTGTTTAGAAAGTCTGGAACCCAACTATGAAGAGTAATAGCAAAGAAGTTCTCCAGTATGTAGTCTGTTCCTGAAATTTCCCCTTCAAAGAAACCTGATTTTTAATTTCTGTTTTCTGTAACACTTCTCTTGTTTCTAAAGGGCTAAATAATTAGAGAAAATACATCTTAAAACTTCTTAAAGTCTCATTTTTCCGTGGTGTGTTCCAACCATAATACCAGCTACTCCTGGTCATTATGTTAGACTGCTTTGTTAGCAATATAAAGCAGGGATTTTAGCCTTTTTACAACAAATCTCAATGTACATTTGTGATGTCATGGTAAGAAGGATTATCACATATACAAAACTCTGTTCATTTTTTTTACCTTAAAAATTTGCAAGTATGTGCATATGCAATTATATTTTTTGTCCATAAACCTTAAAAATAGCACTTGGACATTATAGTGGGAAGAACAACAGGAGGTGTCATGAAGTTAAAAAATATACATATGACAAAGCACTTAAGAATTTTCAGCAATATGTTGTGAATACTATTGAAAAAGCACATTAAATTTTTAAATATCAGAGAACTGTCTTTGTGAAATGGAAAATAAGTCAGAAATCACCAAAATGCCAGGAGGACAATCTGAACAGAGAAGGCTGGTTAGGAACTGGATTGTAATTTGGGCAATAAACCCTGTTTATGACAGTCTCCCAGTCATTAACTGTCTCTGCTGCCAGAGGAGGCTGGGACTATTAACTTCCTCTGACTGAACCAGAAGGGAAAAGCAATAATTTCTTTTACAAGCAGAAAGAAAGGTTCTGCTCAATTAAAAATTTCATATAAAAGAGAATGCTCAGGAGCTCATGCCACTGTCAATAGACATGTGGCCATCAAAACCTTTCTTTTGGCTTGTTGAAAGATATTCCATGCTATTTATGTATTTATTACCTCTCTGCAATCACAAACTTGGCAGAAAATGAATTTTGCTGGGGTGGATGGTTCCAGTGGATGACTAGTATTCTAATGAATTTCCTTCTCATCCTAATCTTTGATGTGTTTTCAGAGGTGAGGGCTAAAGATGAGCTCTTGTATGCTACTTTTGCTGTGTATAACTAAGGCTGACTTTATAATTATTCAGATAACTCTCTACATCTTTAATTAATTTATAATTCTTTTTTCTCAGTAAGATACTTGTTGCACTACTGTCTTGGATCAGTGACCGGTTCAGGAAGTTATACTGTATCGTTATCTGCTTTATAAAGTAATATTTTCTTTCCGTCTCCTTAGGTTCCACAAATATTTTGGTGCTGTTACGTCTGTCCGAAGATTTAAATCTTTTAATCCTTGCCTGGATTGTAGCATTCTGTGTGCCACAAAAAGAAGAGAAAAATCAGTCCTTTTTGCATGGAGTTCAGCGTTGGACAGCAGTGAAAGATGCAAAAATAGCAGACATGGCTTCTAGCTGTAAGAAGAATGGCCCGGGAAGGGAATGACTTCATTTTCATAATATACTGGTAGCATTTAGCCATATGAGTAATTTTCTTTCAAGGAAAAGGGTAATAAATTATTGCCAATTACTCCTTCAATTTATCATTATCACCGTATAACAGTCATATCACTTTAGAGGTTCGTAAAAATGTGGTATTTCACAGGGTTTTATTAGTATCTGGATTGCTGTACAAAACAGTTTTCAGAAGAGGGAGGCTGCATCATTCCACTGCTTCCCATCCATCACCAGCTGGCTATCAAAGGATACAGGAGTAAAACAAACAATGAAAATTACTGCCCACATGCTGCTCCTCTTTCCACTACGGTGTCTACAGTAATTGAAAGCTTGGCTTGTCTAACTGCAGCTGAATTCATGCAGCATCTAATGCCAAACAAAACACCAATATTTCTGCCATTTCAAAACCCATTTTCAGTAATGTTCCTACTAGAGACTTTTGTGTTGTGGACTAAGCACTTCAACACTTAGGCAAAATCCTCCCTGAAGGTCTAAGAGAATTTAACTTGACTCTACATTTTGGCTGAAGATCGTTCTGTTACATTGCATTAGAAAGAGTATGTGACAGAAGTGTGGGAGTTCTTCCTCATCCTGCAGACAAATCAGTATCTGTCTTCTTGTGACCTGCCTATCATTCGACCCTTTTAGGATGGGTTACAAATCTTGTTTACAGCTCATTGTAGTTGCATTTGCTGTCTGCATAAAAGAAGATGTAGAAGGAAGAAAGCAGAGTTATGGAGACAGAAAGTACCCAAATGCAGGTATGGCAAAGGTGATAAGTGCTGAAGAAGCTGTGTGAAACAAATTCATTCTAGCTCCACCATACTGCCTTTCCCTTTGTAAGAAAAGATTATTTTAAGGAATACTTCAATGTTCTCTCTATGCTCCTGTTGGAGGGATTTTCAAAGCCATGAAACTGATAACACTATTTCATTTCTCCATTAAATAAGAATGGTGAGAACACAACAGGGTGATGGGTTACAACTTCAGAGAGCTGTGTGACATCCTGCTGAAGTCAATGGAGGTAGAGATTTGTGGAAAATCAGATCACAGACTTCTGAATAAGAGAGAATTCCTGTAACTGAAAGCAGCTAAGAGTTTTAGAACTGCTAATATTTTTTTATTCAACCAGCTTAGAGTTAACAAAAGAAGAAAAATTTTGGCCCCTCCATTGAGCCAAAAATATAAGCATCAGGTAGCATTTTAGGGTACAATCCTCAAAAGGTTTATAGTAATTTGATGTTCTCCAAATCACTCACAATAATAGTAAGAGCATGTAAATAATTTTAGATCGTTATTGGCTATGTAATATCAAATTATTTGCAGACAGATGGCTAAATTAAAAGATTCTTTGACTAAAGATCTTGTTGTTCAATTCCTACTTATTTTACAAAACCAAAGCAAGAATTACCAAGAGACAGAAAACCCAGCTGAAGT
>VZTO01002992.1:55671-66752 GCA_013400615.1 Syrrhaptes paradoxus | reverse complement strand
ATGGAATAATAATTGGTCAGTCTGGTTTCCATCTGAACCTAAGAGCAAATCCCAGGCTAGCAGCTGGACTGTGTCTCTTTGCTTGTCTGCTGACCTTGGCAGCAGAACAAAACATTGGGTCTTTATCAGCTTCTCCTGAGCAGGAATCCAAAACATAGCTTCTTGCTAGCTATTTATGAAGAAAAGGAAAAAAAAATTAACTCTCTTCTACTTAACCCACGACAACAAGTATGTCATCTTCCACTGCGTAATTACTACTCTGAAGTACTGAAGTACATTTATAACTTCTCTCACTTACATGCAAGAATGATACTGTACTGCAGAACAATATAGACCAAGTGAAAAAAGGGAATAAAATTTAAAATTAGGTGCAATGGGGTTTTCATTAGTTTTATTCTCTTATTTAAGAGGGCTCTGGTTCATCAATGAAAACACCATAGCCAACTGCACTAGAAAGATGTAGATAGCACTCAAGATTAATAAACAGAGAAGAGCATCTTAACTCTTGATGTCTAACAGGCACCTGGGAAGAGTGCAGGTGGGTGGAAATGAAGAGTACAGGGCAGGTAAATGAGGACTGAATGTGAGGTTCCTAGGGAAATTCTCAAGCAAGAGAGATACTTGAGAGAACTCCTGAAAGATCAGCTTGCTGATCTACACACAGACAGCAGAGAAAAGACAGATGGAACTTGCCCGCTGATCAGATCAGGTCAAAGGAGAGAGCATATCAAAAGAGCGAGCATTAAAAAGGCAGCTCTGGTGGTAGGCTGACAAAAAACTATCATGGGAAAATTTCAGATTGACAAAAGACACCTGGCTAATATAGAGGCTCAGGGTTATTTAATGAACTCAAAAGAGAACAAAACAGATAAACTAGTCCCTCCAATTGGACCTAATGCAAACTATCTCACAGTACTTTTTTCTAGCTCTGCCAGAATTTGAGTTTTTGGTGGCAAGATTATATAAAAGCCTTGCTTCTCATCAGAATAAACACCGTGGACTTTACAGTAGGATTTGTGGAGTTTCCAACATTAAGATACAAGTCACTTAGTTTGCTGTACGTTAAACTGTGCTAAGCACAGCTGTAAGTGTGCCATGAATTAAAATATTGGCCTTCAGCAAATTAAGCATTAGAATGCTTTATGCTTATCCACCCTCTACTAGCAAAACAAGAAAAACACAGTGCCATGAGGCAAGTGCTTTAGCTCTACTTAAAAACAAACCAAAAACCAATTGCCAGCATATTTAGAAATCAGAAAACATGTGTCAGGATCACTACATCTAAATATGATTATAAACATGAGTAGAAGAATCCTGCCAAGACCACCAGAATGCTGAAGCACACACCCTGTGAAAAGAGGCTCGTTGACCTAGACCACTTAAGTAGCTTGACAGGAGAAAAAAAAAACAAAAAACCAAAACAACAAAGAAACTTTAGAAGGGATCCAAGAGCCGCTTTTCTGTACCTACAAGGAGGTATCAAGAAGATGGAACGTGACTGTTCAGTGGTGCATGAAGACATCATGCTTTCAAGTTGAAACAAGAGAGTTTCCACCTGGCTATAAGGAAAAGCTCTTTCACCACAAAGACAGTCGTGCAGTGAGTCAGGTTGCGAGGTCCATACTTCAAGGTTTTCATGACTAGAAGTTCCCTTTCAACTTAATTTACGCCATGTGCCTAAGATACTCAACAAAAACCATTTTGCAGGAGGGCTGATGTAATTCAGAGACTGAGCGTCATGCATAGTACTGCCCTGCCCTGTTCCTTGGGGCCTCAGAATCCGCAAGCTGCAATTAAATGGATGTGGATAAAAATGTGGATAAAAAAGGAATCAAGAGATGGAGTAGGACAACAGCGCAGTAACACAATGTAGAAAGTTACCTTCAAGTTTCTTCACTTTTGCTTCCAGCTTCTTTCTCCTGTTAAAAAGAAGGCATTAATACATAATTTTTGGATAGAATCATGTTGCACAAAAAGTCAGGAAAAAAAAATTCAGCCATTTCAAAGAAAACACACTTCCTAGACCCAGTACCCGTGATACCAATGTGTCCCTGAAGCTGAAAACTTGAATCAGTGGCATGTTGCTGACATTCTCACACAAACAGCTGGATCTGTTACAAAGGCAGAGTTTGCTTACTTAAAGAGAGTCAGTCCACTAATCCAGGTACATAAATATACCTTCAGCTACAACTTGGATTTACAAACAAAACCTGAGAAAACTGGCTCCTGGTTTTTGCATTTCTATGATGTAATGCAGACAGGTTAGTTTTACTCCTTAAAAACAACTAAACCTTGCTTACAATCAATAAGACCTAAGAAATGAGATAATTGGGAATAGCCTTCAGGATCACTTATTTCCCACAGCTTTTTGTTCAGAATATCCTGGTGCTTACTAAAGCCAAACCAAAAATCTGATGCATCTTGAACAATTTTGACTTCAGCATTTCCAACCCTACCTTATACGTAAAATATAAACAGGAAAATAAAATTGGAAAATAAAAAAAAGTAAACACTTGTTTATTTCCTTCTGTTAAATCCCAGTATACCAGAAACAGTTTTTAAACTCTTGTGGTAAGTAGAGGAACTCTGTCCAGACCAACACAAGCCACCAACGCTCATTGACCACTTTCATGAACAAGAACACAGTTCATCCATTCCTCATATTAAAATCTGTAAAATGGACTGAGATTTACAACCTAAGCCTTTCTGGGTGTGCAGTCTTTAATCATCACTTCATACACTAACTGGAATACATTTGAAAACCCACTCAGAAACAGGATGATTAATCATGTTGACCATGTTCAGCAGTGAAAGCAAGCTCATACTTAACTCTCTTCATACTCAGATGATGGCTTTGACAGTCAACACACAGGTGAGAATTTCATTTAAAAATGCTCATTAAAAAAAAAAGAAAAAAAGGGGGGGTATCCTTTGAAAAACAGCAAGTAATCTTCTGTTTTTCTGTAGATATCTTCTGACAAGTGCACAGAAGTACTACATCTAGAAGGCACAGACATCGGAAGCATTGACAGGCAACACGAGAGGACTACCAAGGTGCAATTTGCCATGAGAGGGAGAAGATTCATGTAGCCAGAGCTCAATTAGAGTTCAAGCTGGCCAGTACTCTGAAAGACAATGAAAACTGCTTTTTAAAATATGTTAACAGCAAAAAGAGTATCAGAGATAACACTGGTCCATCACTTGATGAGGTTGGTCACTTAACAAATACAGACATAGACAAAGCAGAGACGTTTAATGCCTTCTTCACCTCTGTCTCTGAAAGAGATACTGAAGGAGCTGGCCGATGTTATCATGGGACCTCTCTCCATTATTTTTCAACAGGCTCAGGAGTCTGGGGAGGTCCCAGTTGACTGCAAGCTGGCAATGCTGTCCCAGTTTTCATGAAGTGCAAGAAGGAAGGCCCTGGTAATTACATGCCTGTCAGTCTCACTCCATTGGCAGGTAAAACTATGGAGAAGGTTATTCTGAGAGTTATTGAAAAACACTTGAGAGATAATGGACTCATTGGTCATAGTCAACAGGGGTTCACAAGGGGAAAGTCCTGTTTAACTAATTTCTTTTGGCAAAAAGTTCAACCATCTAGTTGACCAAGGGAAGCCAGTAGATGTCGGGTTTTTTTCATTTTAGCAAAGATTTGATACTGTCTCTCACAGCATCCTTCTGGACAAAATGTCCAGTAATACAGCTAGGTAAGCTCATAATCCATTGGGTAAGCAATTGACTGAGCAGCCAGGCTCAAAGAGTAAACGAGCTTACATCAGTCTGGTGGCCAGTCACCAGTGGGGTTCCTCAGGTTAGGGCTGGTGCTCTTTAACGTTTTTATAAATGATCTGGACGCAGGAGTCAAACGTGCACATTAAGTTTGCCAATTACATAAAATTAGGAGAAGCCACAGACTCCCTTGAGTAGAGAGGCCTTACAGATCTGGATAAGAGTAGTGAGCTAGGCAATCAGCAACTGTATGAAATTTAAAAAGAGCAAGTGTCAGATTCTCCTCTTGGGCAGGGTAATCCTGCTCATACGTACAAAATGGGAGACGAGAGGCTGGAAAGCAGCCCTGTGGAAAGAGATCTGTGGGTTTGGGTTGATGGCAAGTTGAATACGAGTCAACGGTGTGCCCTGGCAGCCAACCAACCATGTCCTGGGGTGCATCAAGCACAGCATAGCTGGCCAGTCAATGGAGGTGATTATCCCACTCTGCATTGCACTGGTGTGGCCCCACCTTGAGTACTGTGTGCAGTTTTAGGCACCTCAATATAAGAAGGACATCAAACTATAGAATCATAGAATCATTAAGGTTGGAAAAGNTGATGAGGTCTCCTCTCAGCCTCCTCTTCTCCAGACTGAACCCCCCCAGCTCCCTCAGCCGCTCCTCGTCAGCCCTGTGCTCCAGACCCTTCCCCAGCTCCGTTGCCCTTCTCTGGACCTGCTCCAGCCCCTCAATGTCCTTCTTGTGGTGAGGGGCCCAAAACTGACCCCAGGATTCAAGGTGCGGCCTCACCAGTGCTGAGTCCAGGGGCATAAGAGTGTGTCCAGAGGAGGGTGATCAAGATGGTGAAAGGTTTTGAGAGCAAGACTTAGAAGCAGCTGAGGTCAGCTGGTTTGCTCAGCTTAGAGAAGAGAAGGCTGAGGGGTGACCTCATTACAGCCTACAACTTCCTCAAGAGGGGCAGCAGAGGGGAAGGTGCTGATCTCCTCTCCCTGATGTCCAGCAGTAGGATACAAGGAAATGGAGTGAAGCTGCATCAGTGGAAGTTCAGATTGGACATTAGGAAAAGCTTCTTCACCAAGTGGCTGATCAGTCCCCAGGACAGGCTCCCCAGGGAAGTAGGGCACCAAGCCCATCAGAGTTCAGGCAGTGTTCAGATGACACTCTTATTCATACGGTTTAGTTTTAGGCAGTCCTGCAAGGAGCAGGGAGTTGTACTCAATGATCTGTATAGGTCTCTCTCAACTCAAGATAGATACAAATTCTGTAACACAAACCACTCAGAATCTAAATAACCACACAGCCACTAAATGCCAATATTTATCATTGCAATGATATTTACAGGTGGAATAGTTTCTTTTACAGGTGCAGTAGGATGCTAAATAATTTCATCAGCACATGCAGTCACATTAAGAAAGAAAATAGGTAATGTTAAATCTAGTAATTCACAAAAAGCAAGGTTTGTAGATGATGCATTTGGCCAGAACTGCTCTTATGCTACACAACTTAAATTCCTGAGTGATCTGCATTCCTCTCCTGACCTGCATGCACAATTTCAGCGGACAGAAAGCTATGCTAAGAGAACTTGCATTCAGAAGCAGAATACATATAGTGTTATCATCTACCCAAACTACAAAAAACATAACGTGGTTGTACTTGTAGCACTCAAAAGTTGAAAAACAAATATGAAAAACTGTCTTGTCATTTATTTCATCCTTAGAGAGAATGTGATCTTTTAATTTAAATGAGCAGCCTTACTTCTGGAACAGTCTAGTGTTTTGAGTACTTCTTGCAAAGCTTGTCCATAGGAGTGATTTCATACTTAAAACCTTCTTCACAGTGGACATGCATATTTGTCTCAAGTTATGACGCTTGTTCCAAGTTCAGAATTGCCATCCTCGTAAATAATCAAAACTCAAGTAGACAAGGTTCTAACTTTGATGCTGGCGCTGAATGGCAGAATGGACCAAAGGACCTTAGAGATAATTTTTGACCTAAATTATTTTGCAGTAACTGTAGATTAATGTTTATTTTTTGAACAATTCACTAGAATTCTGCTTCTGAAGAAACTCAGGTCTCAAATTACTGAACTCATGTAACCTACTGCTTAAAATGGCCTCAATGTCAAAGGAATATAAAATAGCTATAGCGTCCCAGAACGGTTGAGGTAGGAAGGGACCTCCAGAAGTCATCTTGTCCAACCCATCCTGCACAAGCAGGGCCATCTAGAGCTCACTGCCCAGGACCATGTCCAGGTGGCTTCTGAATATCTCCAAGGATGGAGAGGCCTCAACCTCCCCACGCAACCTGTGCCAGTGCTCAGTCACCCTCACAGTGGAAGAGTGTTTCCTGATGTTCAGAAGCAACGTTCTGTGTTTCAGTTTGTGCCCACTGCCTCTGGTTCTGTCGCTGAGCACCATGGAAAAGAGCCTTGCTCCGTCTTCTTTACACCCTCCCTTCAGGTGTTTACACACATAGATAACATCACCCCTGAGCCTTCTCCTCTCCAGGCTGAACAGTCCCAGCTCTCTCAGCCTTTCCTCAATGGAGAGATGCTCCAGTCCCCTCATCATCTTGTGGTCCTTCACTGGTCCTCCAGTATGTCCATGTCTCTCTTGTGCTAGACACAGTACTCCAGGCATGGCCTCACCAGTGCTGAGCAGAGGGGAAGGAGCACCTTCCTCAGGATTGCTGGCAACACTTTATCTAACGCAGCCCAGGATACCAGTAGCTTTCTTTGCTGCATACGCACATCCCTGGCCCGTGGCCAATTTGGTGGCCAGCAGAACCTCCAGGTCCTTTTCTGCCAAGNTGTCAGCCCATTTCTCTAGCCTGTCAAGCTCCTGCTGGATGGCAGCTTGCCCCTCTAATCTATCAGCCACCCCCCCACAACTTTGTGTCATCATCAAACTTGCTGAGGGTACGCTCCGTCCTATCATCCAAATAATGACTTAACATCATGCAGATGTTAAACAGGACTGGACTAAGTATGCAGTCCCCCTTCTCTCCCCGCTGGATACACTGCTAGTTACCGCTCTGGGACTAGACTGTGTGCCACCCATCACCACCCTCAGGGCACAGACATTCAGCCAGTTTTCTGTTCAACTCACTGTCTGCTCCTCCAGCCCCTACAGCTTGAGGGCCTATGAGGCTGTTACAGGTGACACTGTCAGAAGCCTTACTGAAGGCCTGGTAGACACTAGCCGCTGCTCTCCCTACGTCAGCTTGTTGAAGAAGTTTATCAGAGGGTCAAGCATGACTGCCCCTTGGTGAGGCCATGCTGACTACTCCTGAGGAGTGTCTCCTCCTTCCTGTGCCTGGAAATGAGTTCCAGGACAAGCTGCTCTACCACCTTCCCAGGGATAAAAGTGAAGCTGACCAGTCTGTAGTTCCCTGGCTCCTCCTTCTTGCAGATGTGACACACAGGAGACAGGCAATGTATCTATATTGACCCAGTATTTTGCCTTCACATTGGGGTGGTCAGTTCCCTCTTAGGATGCAGCTAGCAATGGAATAGCTCCTTTCACAGGACCATGTGCTGAGATTCCTTTAAGCTCACAGAACATAGAGTACCTATAAATGAAACAAGTGCAGTGTGGCAGAAGTGACAACAGCAAGTGACAACAACACTAGTCCATTTGTACAACCTTTTGGATGACAGGGGCTTGCTGCTCTGCTTGTGAGTACCGTATGCTTCACAAGCCACGTAGAGATACCAGGGTATCTCATTTGAGAGCTGCTTCAGTCCCTTGATCATGTGTGTGACCCTTTATTGGACTCCGTACAAAAGAGATACAAGCACACTGGAGAGAGGAGCCCAGAACCGGACGCAGAACTCCAGCTGTGGCCTCACCTGTGCTGAGTAGAGGGGAATGACCACCTCCCTTGACCTGCTGGTAACACCAAAATATCTTAGGAACACCAAAGTTAAAAATCATAGACAGTTTACACAGAAGGAAGTAAGGAATCACCAGTGGAGTCCCATTGGGATATGTGCTAGAACACATTAGAAATAAAAGCTGGATACAAAAACCAGCAGAAGGGTCTTAGAATTTTGAGCGACTAGAGAGCCATTATTGGTGTCGATAAATGCAAAGCGGAGAAAAATAACCATAACTACAAACTCACAACATCCAGACATACATTAGCTGCATCTCTTTTGAGAGCATAAATACCTTTCCATACAACACTGAGAAGTCACAGTTCCCAGGTACAGGTGATTTAGATGCTAGGAGTATAACAGCGTTAAAAAGCAATTAGATAAATTCATTAGAGAGTGCATCAAGAGCCCTAAGACATGATAACACATACATTTGTTCCAGGCTAGGAAGCCTTTGAATGATTGTTTAGTGGAAGAAAAAACTTTGGAAATTACCAAGGCACAGCTTCACAATATTCTACACAATGGCAGCAGAAGTGGCTTCTGCATTTTTGGTGCCAAATCCCACCTGCCTATTTCCTAACACAGTGGACAATTCAGGGCCTGCTGAGCTGTTTCTTTAAAAAATCATTTTAAGTGCAGATCACTTCGGCAACATCATTCCTATACTCACCTCAGACTTATCAGCACAATAGAAATGGACAGCAATAACAAAAAGCCAGGACTAAGAACCACTTAAACCTGGAGAAACTATAGCTTCTTCTCCAATCTCATCCTGTTCTTAAAAACCTTCACTAGACAACCACCAAAAGCCACTTCAAGACAGGTTAACAATTAAACTAGTACTACCTTCCAGTGTTTGTTACAAAATTTAAAGCCATTCTTCCATCAACTCCCTGTTCTGAGAACTAATAAGGATAAAATTTTAGCAAAATGGAAAGCATAACTAGGTGAGGTACAAGACCAGGCTCTAGAAGAGGTAAGAGCAGGAAAGAAAGGTTGTGAAAAAAAGCAGCATCACTCACATAGCATCACTGTTTACTACTTCTTCTTTAATTTTAACATATTCCAGTTGACTCTCCTGATAAATCTTGAGAGAACTCTATGGGAGAAGGAAAGCACAGTTAAACTATGTCCTTACTGAGGGGAAAAAAAAAAAAAAAAAAAAAAAGATGGCAGACACTTTACCTATTCTAATGAAAACACTTCACAGCCAAAAAAGTATATTCAAGAAGAAAACAAGCAAGTTGAAAAGTCAGATTATTCTTCTTCTTTAAAGGCAAAAGTTGTAACAAACAAACAAAGAAATAAATCTCTATCTATCTATCTTTTGAGTATGGGCCTCCAACACCTACCTGAAGTCAAGAGCACAACTATTCTACATCATACATATAATTCTGCTTTTTCAGAAAAAGTGCCATCAGGACATCAGCTACTAACGCTTGCTGAAGGAAGAGGGTTTAAAAGCCAGTTCTAACACAGAAGGAAAACTAGGTACAGAGACAAGACAAATGTTAATATCCTACCTTGTACCTGCATGAAAAAACTACAAGAAAGAGGGTGGGGTATTTTTTGCAGAAATAATAGTTAATGTCTAGAAAACACATATATTTAAGCGATCTGAACAGTCAACAGCTTTTCTTCTAAATCTCAGCTAAGGGATGGGAGAGAAATTAGGAATAAACTCAAGTAGATAATAATGTAAAAGCGTATGTTCAAAACCCTGTTCTGCACAGACCCTCGTTTCACCTTTTTAGTAGTACAAGTTAGAGAGAGTTCAGTAATCTAATACGATCAGAACAGAAAAACAAAGCAATTTGAATATATCTCCTTCCCTCCTACATAAGGAAATAAACCTCAAATAATCTGATAGAAACATCACACGAACTACAAAAGCCTGAACTTTTTGCCTCTCTGAAACCTGCTGCCATTTAATTTCACCTTAACCATAGCTGCCTGCCCCACTGAGCTGGAATTAACAACTGGGCTCATTAAAGCCGGCTTCATTAAGATGGGCATTAAATAGATACATGTCCTTCAACAGAAAAAGTGCAAGTTATTTAAACCTTGCAAGCACACCTTTTTCTCTTCCAGCTCTGCTTTCAAGGAACCCAGTTCTTCCTGGCACTTTTCCAGAGGCAGGATTTTCTGTAGCATCTGCTCCACTTGGCAACGAAGAGCAGAGATCTCTCTGAAACAGGAAGCATAATTAAAAAAAAAAAATTGCCAAAAACTGTGGGTGCTTTCAAACTCAGTGTGTTCAGATTCTTCAAGCAAGTGTCTTGAGCATTTTGCTTTCCCCTATTGAAAAATGCTGTGAGAGATACCCAAAAGCTTTTAGGAGTCTAAATGTTCTCAATTTTCCATTCAATATTTCACATTCACAGAAAATTCAAGATCTGATTTAAAAAAACATTAAACTGAGCCTAAAGCTAGATGCAAGCACATGGCACGTGCCACACAGGAGTACTGCCCAGCTGCCTACACCGAAGTGCCAGGAATAAGTATCTCTACATAGGTAGCACTGTGAAATAAGAGCAGAGTCCAACTGCGGAATTTTTCAGCAGGCAGGATGGAGTTCACAAAGATTATACGCTGCCTCTTCCTCTATGATCAAGTAAAGTAAGCAAGAAGAATTTCACACAGGTATTGTAGAAGAAGGACAGACTTCCCTCCTCATCAAGGGTCTCTTTGATAACTATGGCGTAGGAAGCGTGGTAAAAGAAAGGACCATATTAAAAGCTGAGCCTACACCCAGGACTGTTGCTGTTACACCATCAGATGCCTAAAACTGTCCAGGACACAGAGAACATAGCATCTTTAGGAAACAGTTTAAATCAAACTTACCGTTCAGCGAATTGAAGCTGTAATCTTTCGTTAAGGTAGAAATGAAACACAGTTTATCATACGTCCTTTACGTATATTTCAATCCAACTGCCACTTACAAAGAAACATCCAATAAAGACTTGCACCCAAAAACCTGAGGCCTTGCAGAACTAAGTGTTTGATTTAAATATTTCTTATACATTTGAAGTGAATAAGCAGAATTCAAATAACCCATATTAAGCTATAAGCCTACAGGAGAGATGGGGAGGCACTCTTTATTAGGGAGGGTAGTGATGGGACAAGGGGTAACGGGTATAACCTGAAAAAGGGCAGATTTATACTAGACATTAAGAAGAATTTTTTTTACTGTGCGGGTGGTGAGGCAGTGGCCCAGGTTGCCCAGGGAAGCTGTGGATACCCCATCCCTGGAGGGGTTCAAGGCCAGGCTGGATGAGGCTTTGAGCAACCTGGGCTAGTGGGAGGTGTCCCTGCCCATGGCAGGGGGTTGGAACTGGATGATCTTTAAGGTCCTTTCCAACCCAAACCATTCTGTGATTCTGTGATCTAAAATAGATAGGCTTTGTAAAGAAAGCAGGGCTTTGGAATTAAAACTATCCAGTCTGTTCTTTACTAGAGGCATTATCT
>VZTO01002992.1:34308-46938 GCA_013400615.1 Syrrhaptes paradoxus | reverse complement strand
GGAGGGTCCTCACCTCTATACTGGGCATGATGGGTATGGTATGGGATAGATTATTGGCCACTCTGGGTCTCAATCCCGAACCTAAGATCAAATCCTGGGCTGGTAACTGGGGCTGTGCTCCCTCCCAGCTTCTCCTGTTTGCAGGCAGCCAGAGAAGCTGAAAGACCTTGGCAGCCGTGTAAACATCACTTTTTATCAGCTTTCTTCTGCGCACAAATCCAAAACACAGCCTCTTGCTAGCTGTTATGAAGAAAGTTAACTCTGTCCCAGCTTAACCCAGGACAAGTAAATAAAGTCCAACAACACAATCTGAAAAGAAAAAAACCCACAAACTAATTCACACTGTGTGCAACCATCTATGCTGTGTACTAGATACTGAGTGATCACTATGGAAATAATGCTCCTGGGACCATACTCCAACAGCAACACTGTGAAACAACACACTTGGCAGTTATTACCATAACTTCTGTTTCTCTAAGCTCATCAAAAGCATGGCCTGCAGTGCTTAAATCTTCTCCTATCTCACTCTCTATATGATAAAGGTGTGTAACTAGTAGAGGAAAGCAGACATGATGATGACAAGTGATGCCAATTATTGCCCTTAAAAATCTCACGGAATCACAGAATGTTAGGGATTGGAAGGGACCTCGAAAGATCATCTAGTCCAATCCCCCTGCCGGAGCAGGAACACCTAGATCAGATCCCACAGGAACGCATCCAGGCGGGCTTTGAATGTCTCCAGAGAAGGAGACTCCACACCCTCTCTGGGCAGCCTGTTCCAGGGCTCTGTCACCCTCACTGGAAAGAAGTTTTTTCTCATGTTCAAGTGGAACCTCCTGTGTTCCAGCTTGAACCCATTGCCCCTTGTCCTATCACTGGATGTCACAGAGAAGAGCCTGGCTCCATCCTCCTGACACTCACCCTTCACATATTTATAAACATTCATTAGGTCACCCCTCAGTCTCCTCTTTTCCAAGCTGAAGAGACCCAGCTCCCTCAGCCTTTCCTCATAAGGGAGGTGCTCCATTCCCTTCATCATCTTTGTGGCTCTGCGCTGGACTCTCTCCAGCAGTTCCCTGTCCTTCTTGAACTGAGGGGCCCAGAACTGGACACAATATTCCAGATGCGGTCTCACCAGGGCAGAGTAGAGGGGGAGGAGAACCTCTCTTGACCTACTGACCACCCCCCTTCTGATACACCCCAGGATGCCATTGGCCTTCTTGGCCACGAGGGCACAGTGCTGGCTCATGGTCATCCTGCTGGCCACCAGGACCCCCAGGTCCCTCTCCCCTACACTACTCTCCAACAGCTCAGTACCCAACTTATACTGGAACCTGGTGTTGTTCTTGCCCAGATGCAAGACTCTACACTTGCCCTTGTTAAATTCCATTAAATTCTTCCCCGACCAAATCTCCAGCCTGTCTAGGTCTCGCTGGATGGAAACACAGTCACAGAGAGCACAGCTGGTTTTGGTGCTGTGTGGCTGACTGCTCCCAAGAGTTGGGCCTTCTTGAAATGAGGCTGCAGGAGGTAGTGCTGCTCTGCAGTGTTTGAACAGAAAGGGGCAGAGTGATCTTCCAAAGGAGCTGCTTGTCTATCTGTGGTTTGAGCCGTTCCATCTGCTAGAAGAGCTGTCTCTTGAAAATTGAGAAGTTCTGCTAGTGTAGAGCTGAGAGCACACTATGTCAGAGCACGTCTGCATGGTGTCCCAGCTACCGCTGAGGTAATGCCTGCTCTTGATCTTGCCCCTTCCCTTGTAAGAGCCTTTCCAGGAAATGGGTGAAGAGCCATCATTTCCATTCCTACCACCTTGATCAGAGCATCCTCTAGCCTCACCCTGACTCTTGTGGTTTCTCACAAGAATACTGTGAGACATATTTCTTGGTGTTGTCTGGCGATACACACTAGTGCACAGCATTGCCCATCTTCTTCCTTCCTGTAGACACCAGTATTCCAAGCCTTCAGCTTGCAACAGAGCTGGAGGAGGCCTAAGCTAGACCTGTTCCTCTGTAGACCATGTCCCAGGGAAACTGCCAAGAATCAGCCAAGACTCATCTTTTGCAGGCCCTTTTGGCCTTGTCCAGCTGAGTTATTAGGGAAGTAGAACCCTGTTGGTGTTGTGTGAGCAGATCTCCAATTTGCATGAAGCAGCTGGTCTGGCTGGATCACTTTGCAGGAAGAAACCAAAGTAAGCAAAGAATGGAGTCTGCTGTGTAACTATATGGATATTGTTAGCATGGGCAAATGCTACCAAAAGGAAAATGGTGACTCACTCATCTTTGGAGAAAGTTACTGTAACACAACACCATTCCATGTTCTCAAAAGCCTCTTGTGCTTCAGGCATCCAACAAAAGGAAGCCCACTTCAGGTGAATGCTCCTATAGCAACCACAATACCAGAAAAAAAAAATCTGCCCATGAATTGTCAATAGATGTTGTCAAATCCTAAGATCCTTTGCACTGCCTGCACACCAGAAAGTGATGGCTTCAGCTTTTTTGGGGTCCATGTGAAAGATGTTGGGGCCTCAGGAACCTCACCCTCTGCTGGTCAAAAAAACATTTCTTAAGTTTGTCACAGAATCCTGTGCTGCAAGAGGAAACTCAAAACCTCTCAGACATTATCTATATATTCCACTTAAGTGGTGCAGAATATCAAAGATGTCATCTCACAGGCCTCCCACCGGTCTAGCTTTGTGAACCAGCAAGTTCCCTCCAGATGTTCATAGAACTTCAGGGCAAGAGGCAGAGTCTGCCAGTTCTTTACTGTGGTGCCATTCAGCCCGCTGCAATCTACACAGATACTTTTTTTTCTTTTTTTTTCAAGAAGGAAAAAAAAAAGGGGCCTCAGCAGTGACGTGGGGATATGGATAAACCCAAATACCAGACGGTTCTTGAGGTCCTCCTTGCAGGCTGCTAATTCAGGCTGCTATAAGGCAAAGGTGTACATGAAGGGCACCCACTTTCCTGGTGTCAGGTCAATGTGGAAGTCATGAGTAATGGGATAATAGTGTTTTCTGCCTTTTTCTTCTCCCAGACATCCACAGGATGGCTGTATTTATCTGGGAGCATAGAGAGGTGGGGAGCAGAGGCTGAGACAGAGGTAGAGTCTTGGCATCTGGCAAGACAGAGCTGCAGTGGTGTAGGAGTATGGGGCTGTGGCTGTGCTGTGGTGCCTCACCCAGTGTAAAACCAGAAACATGGGAGTCCAGACCAACCCACATGGGGTGCTGAAATGGGGAAGACGGCCCATTGAAGATCACAGGGCAGACTTTTGCCCTCAGGAACTGGGTATTCCTTTCCTGCAGGGAAACACAATAAACCCAATTGTCAGTTAATGAGAAGGTTGTACTTCTGTAACGCAGCAGACTGAACATAAAATCCAGCAGCAGTTTGCCAAGGTGACGTGCAGAAGATCATTTATTGTCCTGTGCCACTCACAGCTGGTACCAGATAACTCTGAAATCAATGTAGACAACCCACTACCCCAAAAAACTTCAGAGGAGCACATGGCACCCCAGCTTACACATATTTAAAAGACAGCAGCAGCCACTTAGGGAGGAAAAGACACTGAGAAGAAGCAGAGGAGACATCAGGAGAAATGGAGGAAACACACAAGGAGATATTGTTGGGGACACACCTGGAGATGCGCTCCTGGAAAGAGGTGCTCTGTATTTGTGGAGGTACACCCCAAAGGTGACTGCAGCCCATAGATGAACCATACGAGAGTAGAGGAAAATGAGTAAGAAGCAAAGAGAAGCAGAAAGAAACCATTACATAAATTAGTCTAAGACTAGCCACGTGTGCCTAATCCCTGAACCCTTACCTGCTCCCCACTGAACGGGGTTTGGCAAAGCTGGGGGCAGGGGTCACTCTGGGCACAGGGGATGTTAAAGAATCCAGCAGGGCTGTGACCTGTCTCTGCTTCCTGGCCAGGGTTCGGAGATGAGTTTGGAGCTGTAGGGCGCCATTGGAGTTAGCTCTTGCACAGCCTGAGGGCCTGGCCCTGTGGTGCTCAGCTCAGAGTTTAAGGAAGTTTGACCTCTCAGACAGGACTATGGACTTCTCCACAGGGGAAGACAAGCCAGGACTGACCATGAAACAGGCAGGGGCAGTGATCTCATCATTCACAGTTCAGTCCTACAGTGCCCTAGAAGGGTTGGTGACAACAAAAGGCTTCATCAACAGTCCAGTTATCATCAGACAAAGGGAAGGTCCCAAGTCAGATCTGAGGTAAATCCTGAAACCCAGGATGCAGAAGATGCAATAGGAGACAGAAGTGGACACAAGTATACGTATGATGTAGCTCAGGCAAGAGTCAGGGACCCAGTTCTGAACTTAAGTGGAGCTCCTGGGCTCATGAGGCAGAGCATGTGTGTGGAAGCCCTGGGTGAGGCTAGTCAGGGCAAGTAAGGTCTATTGATGCACCCATGGTCTTAACTTTCCCATGTGGTGCTTTGGGATGGACACTCAGAATTTTCAAACCAGACTAGCCATTCTGTTAACCGCTATTGTGTTATTAGTATTAGTACTTCACCATTATGTTTTCTTTCAACTTCTAACTTGTTTAAGTCATCAGGGCACCCATACTTGTTAGGTCAAGTGCAGCTTGATCTTGACATTTTACCTTCTTTCAGTGCTGCCTGGTCAGGGCTGCAAATGTTCTCTAATTTGACATTACCTGTCAAAGGTCCATGCTCAGTCTGTTTCCTCCCTTTGTGCTGCTCTAGATTTTGCAGACCTCTATATCCCCTTCCCCCGACTCTTCCAGAGGGTTTATCTAAGTCGTTCTTTGTACAGAAGCCATTGCATGCTTATGATCCCTTTTTTCTTGCCCTTTTCTGAACCTTTCCCCATTCTTTTGTACTCTCTTTGTGATGGAGGACCCAGATTTATGTACAATTTATATACTGTCTTGATGATTTGTCTGTTTTGTTCTTTACTCCTTTCTTAGTAATGTTTACTAATTGATTTACTTTCACACAGAGAAGACATTTTCATACAACTAGCTATTATAACTGTGGCAACAGCTCAGGGCTCTTCATTTCAAATGCGAAGACAGGATGGTTTCTTCCCATATACACTACTTTACATTGAGCTTCCCTAAATTCTGTCTATCATTTTTTGCCCATACGCTCAGTATCCTAAGACTCTTCTGCTTGCAGTTCTTTTCAGTCTGCCATTGCCTCTATTTCCCTAAATAACATTGTACCATCAGCAGACTCTGACCCTGCTGTTTCCAGATCCTTGAGAAATACTACACACAGATCAGGTTCCAGAACACATCTTTGTGGGACTCTGTTGGTGACTTCCTTTTACTGTGAAAACAGACTATTGACTCCCCCTGTCTTATTTCCTGTCTTTCAACCCCTTATTTACCCCTCCAATTATTAACTTCGTGCCAGTGTAACTTTTAAGAGCATTTGATGAGTGACCTCTCCAAATACCTTCCAGAAATCTGCGGTCAGGATTCCAGGGTCTATCTCCCTGAGCCACAAGCCTGTTGTCTCATAAACATTTGAGGCAGTTCTTTCCTTTACAAAAGCCATTTTGACTCATCCCTATTACAACATCTTTATGTATATGCTCACTGAGGCTAATCTGTCTTACAGACTCCATTAAATTGCCTGCTACAGACATCAGGCCTGTACTTTTCTAGATTTCTTATGGCATCTTTTTAAAAAATTGATATTACAGCTGACACATCCCTGTCTCCTGCTAGCAAAGCACTTTTATACTAGAGGTTGTACAGGACAGGACCCTTGAATTCCTCTAGAATTGCTGGTTATATACCATCTGGTCCTTGTGATTTGTTATTATTAATTTTGCCTATATGTTCCATAACCTGTCAAACTGACTCTTTCAAGACACAACCCCTGGTGAGTCCCCCCATCAAGAAGAAGAGCTGGCTTGGGAATCTCATCCAGCTCTGCTGTAGTGAGCACAGATGTAAAGAATTAATTTAGATTTTCTGCTATTTTCTCTGTATACTCTTCTAAATTTCTTTTAATTTGCCTGGTGCTGCAGACTGTCTGGCAGGCTTCCAGAGCCTGAAGTGTTTGAAGAAAAAGATTTGTTATTAAATTTTACGCCTTCTGCAAGTTGTTCCTCAAACCCTTTTGGCCTGCCTCATGGTGTGGTTTACTTTTCATCTGTCACAAGTTTGGATTCTATTTCCAATTTTATGCCCAAATTTAGCTTTTGGAAGGATACTTCTGAAAAGCTGTCCCCAGCAACAGGCTCCCTTGTCCTGCTGCTTAACCATGGCAGGTTCCTTTTTGCCCTCATACGCATTTGCCTTGAGCTTTCAGTATGGTATCTTTAAAGTCTCCATGTAACCCTCAAAGACATAATTATTTTAGCTGCCTCTCCATTTTTAACAAGCTTCTTAATTTGGAGGTAGTTTTCTTTTCTTTTTTTTCTTTTCTTTTTTTTTTTAATTTAAATGAAAGCACATATTGGTGGACCTTTTTTGCTTGTCTAAAAGGGCTTTATGTAAGGAAGGAAAGGACAAAAAGAGACAGAACATAACTGTGTGCTGCAACGGACTGTGCCAACAGCACCTTATAACTTTTCCCTTGCTTTCTAGAGGTGTTCACAGTACTGTAATAAACTACTGCTTCTGGCTGCAGGGATTGTAACCTCAATGGCATTTGGAAACACCTAGGAACAGCTTCTTTAAAAATCAGGAACTCCAGGAAATCCTTTGCACAAAGGGGTATTGTGTGTATGAAGGAGATAAATACTGAACATCTGGACTTGAAGTTGATTTGCTGTAGTCCACTGCATCTTCCTCGCCAGAATCTCACCATCACGGCAACCTTGCTCTCTTCATGTCAAGGCATCTCCCGAGCAGTCCCTGACCCCACCATGGGCTGACTGGTCCTTAAAAATGACTTTACCATGATGCCAGCTAAGGAGTGAATATGACATTTATCTTCCTTGGCATGCTGGCACCGACAGTTATGGCTAGGGATTTCCTGCCGCTTCCCTGCCTCATGTCCCATCTCCTTTGAAAGCAAGGTTGTTTACCACCATCCCTGCTGCATATGAGAGACCTGTGACTGTAAGGGCCCTGAGTACTTCTCCCCAGTACCCCTTCCCACCACCCTGGGGGTTTGTCTGGATGGGCTCAGCACCAATTTTTGTAAGTAGCTCTCAGGCCTTGAGAAGCCTCAGTAGGTGCCTGGCCCCCATTCTTTCTCATGCTGCTTTAAAACTTACGCTCTTGTCCTTGGTGTCTGCCTGAACTATGTCACAGGTATGCTTGTGCCTACCCTCTCTGATCCTTCCCCACTGTCTTGACTTCTAGCTTGAGCTGCCCTCAACCTGGCCTGTTCCCTGAAGCGCTGGTGGACCTGCTCTGCTCTTCTTGGTCAGGTATTGTGGAATTTGCTGACTTTCACCTCGCAGCTCTACCTTCTGTACGGAGCAGTATGTCTCTGCTGCTTCCTGACAGCCATCCTGGTCAGATGGAAAAAGCAGCCACTGAGAAAAGAAATAAGCGATAAATGGCAAAAGGATGGGGAGATACATATTCAAGCATGAGAAAGTAGAAACAAAAAATCATTTTTAAGGGAGGGCGTATGATATAGTGGGGAGATCCTTGCCTCTATCCCCTCACTGAATGGGAGAGATGATGACAAAGAGACGGACTATTTTGGCCAAACTAAAAAAGAGAATAAAATCTCATGCCTGTACAGACATGCTGGGCAATTAAGTTAGGCTATCAGGAGTGGATGGGGTTTGCCAAATACAAATTTAAAACAAGAAAGGTAAAAAAAAAAAGCAGAACCGTTTATATAAAAAGGGAAAAGGGGAAACAAAGGGAAAGCTGTCTAGACCTAATAATTTGGCATTTGTGCAGCAGCACATACAGGTGCAAATCCCTATGGTGCTTTGCATACCACAACTGGGTTTTTTTGGTGGTAGTAAAAGAGTGTGGATACTGAAGTGGTAGCGCTGTGGTATTCATACAAAGCAGTGTTAAGAATTTGTACTAGTTCTATGTGAATATTATGGTCACACCTCTACAGTAGTGACAGAGAAGTCTATGGGAACCAGAGGAGTTTAAAGTTTCTTGACAGCAGCAGGAAAACCATGCAACACCTCTGAAAGAATGACAGTGCCACATACCCTTTCTTTCCAACCTCAGCTGGTCACAATGTTTACAGACAGTGCTACTTTAAACACACTCCAAATCCATGGCAAAACCTGTAGCATTGTCATAAGGCTGTTGGCATATGGGTTTGCAAGCTTCCCTCGCAGCAGCGGCAGGGGCCTGGAGTGTGTTTCAACAGGTAGTGTTTCTGCAATAAGCCTCCTGGTTCTTTAAGGGCTTTAGAGTCAGGACTTTTGCCCACTAGGAGGGGAAGAACTATGCAGCAGACAGAACTTTGATCGGAGGGTGTGGAGGGCAGAATGCAGAGACTGTGTGCAGCAGTGCTCCTGAGGTGCCCTTCTTCAGGGCTGCAATTGCTATGAAAACGGGAACTTACTCTGCAGTGTGTAAAAAGCTCAGCAGCTCTGTAAGGACTGTGGAGCCACACTGCAGCAGCAGAAGCACAGAACCGTTCTGTAGATGTACTGTCACCATGGCACTGCCAACCTCTGCAGGGAGCTATGAATCATACAACGGTTCAATACTGGTGCTGAAACCCGCAGTATGACAAAGCATGCAGTTCTACAGAGTATTTGTAGCTGGAGCATAATGGGATTTGTCTGCGGCAGGGGCTGTAGTTTGGGAATCCTTGTGTGGGCTGTCCAACAGGAGCCGAAGTCACAGCGCTCATTTGGGATGACAAGTGCGTGGCTCTGCCACCTCACTAGCGCAGTGCACGTAGGATGCCTGATCTCTAGTTTCTACCCTGTGCCTGTATCACCTCTGTTACACAAAGACAGAGCAACGAGCTGTTCTCGGCCTGCTTAGCAGGACACTGAAACGCAGCCTGCACGGGAACCCACTGCAGGGAAAGGCCGCAGGCCGATTGCCAAGAAAATGGCCGATTCATTGCTAGCGCTAGGATTTCTTTGTCGCTGTTAGTTTTCCTTCCTTCCCGCTTTGCAATAGCAGGCAAAGTTCCCAAGTTCTTGCTTCTTGCGGCGCCGTAACACGCAGCCCCCTCACCCGCCGCCTCCACCTCACCACACTGCCCCGCGCTCCCGCCCGCCCCCGGCCCGGCCCCGCCCCTACCTCTTCGTGCCCGCCTCTGCTCTCCCGCTCGCAACTCGGAGCTCCAGCGCGGCTGCGCACTGGGGTGGGTGGGCGCGAGCTGTGCGCCTGCGCGGTGGCCGGATAGCCGGACCTGGGAACGGCGGGGCTGGTGTGGGTATGGCGGCGGCGCGGCCCGGCGCAGGTAAAGTGCTGCCGCTGTGCTCCGGGGCGAGGCGGGGGGAGTTAAGGGGGTTGGCGCGGTGCGGTGGGCATGGAGGGGAGGAGCAGTCGTCGCTCTGCAGCGATGCCCTCGGGCAGAGGGCCGCGCCGTGGCGGGTTGCGGCCAAGGGTTGGCGTGTGGAGGGGCTGAGGGGCTGCGGCACCACCTGTTGCCGCCACCCCGCCCCCGCCTACCGCAACTTGGCGGCGCCTGTGGTGCTCAAAATGGCTGGGCTGGGCTTTGCCGCAGGGCCCGCGCGGGAAACTTTGCGTGAAGAGGCTCGTACGAGGTTTTAGTATGTGTGAGAAAGGTATGGGAAAGCTGGGAAAAAAAGCCAGTTGGTTTCTGGAAAACTTCAGAGCTCTCTGCCCTCCCCTGTGAGGGAGAGCCAGCAGAGGGCTGTGCCCCCTGAACAGGGCGGCCTGACCTGTCCCAGCTCCGCGAGGTGCTGTGAAATTGTGGCGTTTCCCGGGGTCTCGCTGGGGTCTCGGAGCAGAGGTGGCTGCCTAGAGCAGGTGCCACCTTGCCCGGAGTGATCTAGGCAAGGCTTCCGGGGGGAGAGCAGCTTAGGGAACCTACCTGGAGGGGGATGGAGTGCCACAAGTGGAAGAAAAAAATTTGTTTTTCGTTTGTTTTTTCCTTATTGACTTTTGTGGTACAAGTTCAGGTTAATTTTTGTTTTACTGGGTGTGGCTGCTGAGGAGGAGGGGAAATAGCCTTTCAAGATGCATATTCCAGGCTCACATTTAATGATTTATCATGTATTAGGGACACTTAATGATTGAAGAACCCTTGTGTAATTGTGACTTGAGCATGTAGCTAGAAATATCGCTGTTGCTCAGTTATTTGGGATATTTAGTGTTTTCATGACTTCCCTTGATTTTCTTGCAGTTTGTCTTCCATGCTGTCAGGCTGCGAGTCAGCTCTGAATCCATTTGTACAGTGTATATGTATTGGAATAAAGGGTCTTAAATAGGTATAACTGAGCTAAAAATAGGTTTACTGAAAAGCAGTAGATTAGTCTGGATGATACACGATTTCTACATTTGCTTTTTGATATTTAACCTAACTCTGGTATTGTTACATGGCGTTAAGTTCTGCAGTACATTCCTTGTTATGGCAATACATACTGTGTTACCAAGAACCATCTCATAGGTAAGTTTTGAATTGTGCTTGTGCCATATTAGGATGGGAACGGGATTTTGTCCTGCAACTTCGTGGACAGAGGGAGTGATTTTGAGAGCTTAAATATGAAAGAAATTTCTGCTCTTGGGGTAGATGAGGGGAAGCAGTTGAGGTTGAAGAAAGTTTTGGGTCAGGGCAGATGTGCAGCCCATCCAGGATATTTTGCCAATAGTGAAGGATTATTGAGACCCAGGGAACAAGTATAAGAGACAAAAGGGAAGAATATAAGAAACAAGGCAATTGTAGAGTGGTATTCACGTTATTAATATTTCTAATTTCCAGCCCTGTACACCTAGAAGGGACAGGTGGCATTTGCATTTAATAGCTATTAATGATTTTTTTTTCATACAAGTTACTATAGTTGCTGTTGAATATGGTTTTGGTTTTTTTGCCTTCACAGTGACAGCTGGATCGTTACACATGCTACAATGCCTCATTAAACTGAAGATATCAGGGAGTTGCTATAAAGCATTGAGTAGCCCACTGTAAGGATGAACAGAAAAATTAAAACTTATAATACATTTATTTTCCTTATGCAAAATCCATTCTGTAGTAGGTACTTCCTTTAGGATGATGAAGCTACTTATGGTGAAGTTGTATTTCTTCCCCTACCTTTATAGTTCTCATATGTCATGAAATGGGCTGGCTAAAACTTCATGTTCTGTTCAAAATGTGGATGTACCAAATTTGGACAACAGCATAAAAAGACAAAAACATAGTACCATGCACCAGTATACACAGGAGCCTAACTAGCTGGAGAGCAGCACTGCAGGCAGGGACTGTGAGTCACCAACATACCCTGACTGCGAGGAAGGCCAGCAGTATCCTAGACTACATTAGGAAGAGCGTTGCCAGCTGTCAAGGGAGGTGCACTTTCCTTTCCCTCTGCTCAGCACTGGTGAGGCCACCCCTGGAGCACTGTGTCCAGTACTAGGTTCCCCTGTACAAGGAGGACATGAACATCCTGGAGTGAGTCCAGCAAAGGCGCCATGAAGATGATTTAAGGGATTGGAGCATCCCTTGTATGAGGAGAGGCTGGGAGAGCTGGAACTGTTCAGCCTGTAGAAGAGAAGTCTCAGAGTGATCTTAGTGCTGTGAACGAATACTTGATGCAAGGGAGTGAAGAATGGGGGGGGCAAATTCTTCCCAGTGGTATTAAGTGAAAGGCTAAGAGGGTAACAGGTACAAATTAAAACACATGAAATTCCATTTGAACACAAAAAAAGGCCTTTTTCCTGTGAGGGTGGTCATAGGCCTCAGCCATTCTGTGATTCTGTGGTAAGGATGATTTTGTGTGTTAATCTTTCTGTAACAATTTCTAGTGAGGGTTGCAGGAAGGCAGCATATGTTTTATCAGAGGAGCTATTACAGTTGGAATAAGCAGTGAGTTTTGGCCAGGCAGATTGCTTTGCATTAAAATGGGTAGCACTGTTTGAGTCTTTAAGCCTGAAAGAGTGTAACTTCTGTTTTCCTAGGAAGAGATCCAACCTTTTGTAAATCTGTGTTGTCTCTGGAAATGATAGGGTGCTGCAGGTGAATATATAAAGTGATCAGAGAAGACAGAAAATATAAGTTTGGTGTTCTGTGAGGAACAGGCTTAAAGCTTTCAAAGCTATGGGGAAGGACTCAGACTTCCATCATGGTTTTTTTTTTCCATTTCCTTTCCTGTTTATTTTTGCTGTTTTTTTGTTTTGGGTGTGGTTGTTTTGGTTTTTTTTTCTTAGTTTTTTGGTTGTGGTTTTTTGTTTGTTTGGGGTTTTTTTTTTGTGGTACAATGTAATATAGGTACCGTGAAACCTACAGGGAGTGTCTTCCCTGTAACTTATGCTATGTGTTTGGCTGAGGGGACCATTTCTTGTCTGGATATATGCAGTGCTGACACAAATAGATTGTTGTGTACACACTCTGTAGTGTCATCTGTCTTTGGGTGAAAGAACAGGGTTCTACTGGGTTAAGGAGCGGTTAAGTAATCTGGACACCCATAAATCCATGGGTCCTGATGGGATGCACCCGCGGGTGCTGAGGGAGATGGCGGAAGTCATTGCTAGACCACTCTCCATCATCTTTGGCAAGTC
>VZTO01002992.1:13119-33408 GCA_013400615.1 Syrrhaptes paradoxus | reverse complement strand
AAAAAACTTCTTTCCAGTGAGGGTGACAGAGCACTGAACAGGCTGCCCAGAGAGGTGGTGGAGTCTCCTTCTCTGGAGACATTCAAAGCCCGCCTGGATGCGTTCCTGTGTGATCTGATCTGGGTGTTCCTGCTCCGGCAGGGGGATTGGACTGGATGATCTTTCGAGGTCCCTTCCAATCCCTAACGTTTTGTGATTCTGTGTGATTCTGTGAACAGGTTATTTGAATTGCTTTAAAATTGAAGACATCTGTACTAAAATTACCTTTGTCTTAGGAAATGTAACTAAATGTATTGCTTAAGTTAAATTTAAATTGTTAAAATATTAGAAGCTCGTTTACCCTTTCTCTGCCAATATATCTTCTCTAGAGCCTTTATTATCCTTCTCTCTAAGTAGTAATCCCATTCAGGCAGATTTATGTTAAAACTTCAAATAGGTTTGTCTTAATAAAATTGCTTCCTGGTTATCCTCAGCTGCTCCTTGTAAGTCATGTCCTCTAGTCCTTTCACCATCTTTGTTGCCGTCCTTTGGACACATTCTAGTATTTTTGTATCCTGCTTTTATTTCCGAGCCCCAGAGCACACACAGTACTCAAGGTGATGCTGGTTTGGTTGAATTTATCGGTATCTCAGTAAGAAGTGATCAATTAAAAAATAAGTGCTTGTCCAGTGAAAAAGACTGGTACTAGTCAGTGTTTGTTTATTTTGAGTTTTGTATTGATATAAAGGAAGATCAAAGTTCTTTCTATCTAGGAGATATTTAAGAATAAAGAAGTACTTACCTCTGATACCTAAGGGTCTACCCTGTGGGCTCTTGTACCTATTATATTTTTTTTTTCTGACTGGACTTCTTCAATACTTTAAAAAAATTTATTTATTCTTAATTATCAACTTCATACAGTCACTGCCTAATTAAAGTACATTGTTTTATGGTTCTTCAACATCTAATTTAATTTAGCATGCTGAAACTGTCCTAAGAAATGTCACTAAGGCATGATGTCTTTAAGTGGCACCTTCAAATGTCATTATTGATGTCTTCATAAAAAAAGGTACCTAAGTTAATAAGTTTGGTGGCCTGTCCTAGTCCTCAAAATAAGTTCTTGTTTTTGAAGCAGAGCTTGTACTTATTAAAATGAGCCATGTACTTACGAATGTGCTTCATATTTTTGACAGTATCCTTATGAAATAATTTTTCGGAAGGATAGTGCACGAAGACTACCTGACTGCCAGGGTGTTCTGGCCCTGTTCACAGTTAGTGGTGAAGTGGTGTCCTGTGTAATGTTATGGCAGAACAGGCATGAAACCACCTGAGTTTCATATGCTTGGCTTTGATTTGCATTCAAGCTCTTAGGGATATTTAAATCTGCAATGTAGAGGTTGTTTCTAAAGGTACTCTGATTTTCTTTATTTTATAGAAATACAGGCTGGAATCTAGTTCCCTTTTTCTTGGGATTTTGTGTAAACATGTCAGGAAATTGGAGCCAGTGTTAGCTACTGAATATTACACTTGTATATGTATTTTGCTGTTGCTTGTCTTTACAGGTGGAAATCAGTTTTAGTAGAATTTACCACTTTGGATTTTTTTTTTTTAATAATGTAAAAGCTGACAGTGAGAGTAGGAATCCTATTCATGGGTGATAGAAAAAGTGTTAATGAATTATTTATATTTTGGTGGTGCTTTTAAATATCTGAATACTGACTTCCCATCTGTTTCTTCAAACTTAATTGAGTGTTTGGAAAGTGCTTTCAAAAATAGCATTTCCACAGCTACATTTCAAGTTATGATTATGCTTCTTGGAGGCTATGCTTCAAAGTAAATTTGACTGTATTTTTAAAAAGTAACATTTTAAAAGCATTTAAAGTCCTGCACATTTTTATGTCAGGGTAAGATAGTGTGTTTTACTGATCTACGCAAGCTTATTTACTGCGTTCATTTGAAAGCCCTCTGCAGCAGTTTGTAATTCATGCATACATTCTACATACTGCATCTCCTAACCAAAGAAACAATTGTCTTTAATAATAGAATATACTTTTTTAGATGCAAGCTGTGTGATTTTTGAACACCATGTTTTTATTAAACATTAAGAAGCCATTTGGTTTACATTTTTACAGATATCCATCAGACTTTTTTTAGAGTCTAGAAAAGAAATCTTAAACCGACTAATAAAAAGGGTTATTTCAAACAGGTTTCTATGTAATTATAGGATTGCATCCTGTTTTAAAGTCAAAATGTATGAAACTCTAAAGTAATCTATACTGAATGACTGCTGTTTACATTATAATGTAAAAGAAATACAATTTATGTTTTTAGTCCTCTTTGTGACAGAAAGGAAACTGGAAAAACATTGGAAAAACTTTAGTTGTCGAAAGTAAAAAGGACAACTTCATATTTTGAGCTCTTTACAAAAAATACACCTGCTAAGATGAGAAAAATAAAATAATTCCAGGGAAGCTGCTTGTATTAGAGTGTATAAGCCTAATATTTGGGACTTCAGATTCTAGTAAGTACAAATGATAGAGTAGTTTAGCTGGAAGGGGTCTGTAATGATCTAGTCTAACTGCCTGAGCCACTTCAGGACTGACCAAAAGTTAAAGCATATTATTCAGGGCATTGTCAAATGCCTTTTAGACACTGACAGATATGTGGTGTTGACCACTTTTTTTGGAAGCCTGTGCCAGCATTTGAGCGTTTGGTAAAGAAATGTTTCTTTACTAAAGAAATGTTTCCTCATGTCAAGTCTGAACCTCCCCTGACAGCTGAGCCGTGACCATGCATTCTGGCACTGGCTACTAGGGAGAAGGACCAAGACCTCCCTTTCCGCTTCCCCTCCCCTCGAGTTAAGATTGATTCTTAACTCAGTCCCCAGATGGTTTGAAGGACCTCTGTCTGGTGTTCTGATTCTGTTGTATTAAAATCAGATTCGTATTACAGCGTAAAAAATCCCAACCAGACACTTTGTATTTGCCATTTATATCTAGTATAATAATACATAATATTAGCTAGCATAGCATGTAAAATATAGTATACAATGCTACATTAATAACATACACTGTTATAATATTGCTATCTTAATGCATTAAATATATATAATTATATATGTTGTCTTTGCAAAGATAAAGTGATTTCAGCTGAATCTCTCTTTGACAACAAGTATGAATTAGATTACGTAGTTAAGAACATCTTTAAATGTAATTTTAAATTCACAACTTTTAATAGGCTTAAGGCTTTATTTCTACAAAACTGTATGGTTTTGGGGGGTTTTTTTTGGCCACCAAATCCCTCATGGTAGTTATGACCTAGCCTGTTATGGAAAAGCCCTGTTTTGTTTGGAAGTAAATGAAATTCACTGACAAAAGTGTTAANTACATTTTTACAGATATCCATCAGACTTTTTTTAGAGTCTAGAAAAGAAATCTTAAACCGACTAATAAAAAGGGTTATTTCAAACAGGTTTCTATGTAATTATAGGATTGCATCCTGTTTTAAAGTCAAAATGTATGAAACTCTAAAGTAATCTATACTGAATGACTGCTGTTTACATTATAATGTAAAAGAAATACAATTTATGTTTTTAGTCCTCTTTGTGACAGAAAGGAAACTGGAAAAACATTGGAAAAACTTTAGTTGTCGAAAGTAAAAAGGACAACTTCATATTTTGAGCTCTTTACAAAAAATACACCTGCTAAGATGAGAAAAATAAAATAATTCCAGGGAAGCTGCTTGTATTAGAGTGTATAAGCCTAATATTTGGGACTTCAGATTCTAGTAAGTACAAATGATAGAGTAGTTTAGCTGGAAGGGGTCTGTAATGATCTAGTCTAACTGCCTGAGCCACTTCAGGACTGACCAAAAGTTAAAGCATATTATTCAGGGCATTGTCAAATGCCTTTTAGACACTGACAGATATGTGGTGTTGACCACTTTTTTTGGAAGCCTGTGCCAGCATTTGAGCGTTTGGTAAAGAAATGTTTCTTTACTAAAGAAATGTTTCCTCATGTCAAGTCTGAACCTCCCCTGACAGCTGAGCCGTGACCATGCATTCTGGCACTGGCTACTAGGGAGAAGGACCAAGACCTCCCTTTCCGCTTCCCCTCCCCTCGAGTTAAGATTGATTCTTAACTCAGTCCCCAGATGGTTTGAAGGACCTCTGTCTGGTGTTCTGATTCTGTTGTATTAAAATCAGATTCGTATTACAGCGTAAAAAATCCCAACCAGACACTTTGTATTTGCCATTTATATCTAGTATAATAATACATAATATTAGCTAGCATAGCATGTAAAATATAGTATACAATGCTACATTAATAACATACACTGTTATAATATTGCTATCTTAATGCATTAAATATATATAATTATATATGTTGTCTTTGCAAAGATAAAGTGATTTCAGCTGAATCTCTCTTTGACAACAAGTATGAATTAGATTACGTAGTTAAGAACATCTTTAAATGTAATTTTAAATTCACAACTTTTAATAGGCTTAAGGCTTTATTTCTACAAAACTGTATGGTTTTGGGGGGTTTTTTTTGGCCACCAAATCCCTCATGGTAGTTATGACCTAGAGCTTTAAAAAAAGCCCCTGTTTTGTTTGGAAGTAAATGAAATTCACTGACAAAAGTGTTAAATGTTTTGAAGTGTTCTGGTTTGTTCTCTCCTTCAAAATGATGATTTCTGCAATCTGTATTGAAAAGTTAAAATAATAGATACTTGAGAGATCCAGATTGCATTAGCCTTTTGGAGAGTCTTATGTTCGTAGCCCAAGTGCTTGATTCTTTGTTTGAATTGTCCTGAACCAGGAATAAACTGCACCTGCCCTACCGTCAGAGGTAAGCTACCTAACCCGTAGAATGGGCTCTACCTCCGTGAGATTTTAGACTTTTCTTCTCTTTTTTACAGTGCTGTGTAAGACTTAACTGATCTGCCACAGCTCATTAAACTGTCCCTGATATTCACCTGATAATTCTTGTTGCAGGCAGGCCCTGCTGCAACGATGTAGTACGGAATCGAGCAACATAGAATTTCTAATATGCACCTCTTTCTTTTAATCTAGAGACACAGAAATGACAGGAGACCTTTTAAGTAGAAGCACGGTTCATGTTGATGGCCTCATAACAGAAAAATAATTTTGCAAAGCTTCACTGGGTAGTCCCTCTACCATTTAATAAGTCTGTATGTAGAACAGTGTATTCCGAGTTCATGCAAGTATTCACTATTGGTTGATGGATTTTAATGTATATTCAAAGTTCTGTGTAATATGAAAATCTCAGATGTATGCATTGTATATAAAGGACCCTGTTTTCTTCATGTTCGTGTGTGTATGTAAACATGCTAGGAAAAACTTGTTAAGCACTTATTGTCACACTTGCACTGCACATACAAAAAAGACATGCTGCTTCAAATGTTTTTCTTCACCTTTTTTATATTTTTAACTCTCGGTCATCACAATTTTTCTCTAAAGATGATGAGAAGGTAACTTCCACAAAGCACTGTCTGATTCAACTCTTGTTTCTGGAAACTTCTTTGCAGTTGTTCTGTCAAGTGTGGGATTGATTGAATTTCTGGGCCTTTGCATGTATGGTAATTTTGCTGAAAAGAAATGTTTGCTATTTAATAGTCTTATATGTGTGGTTTTATTTTTTCACTTTTTAGGTACATTGAATTTCAATGCTGATGCTGCTGATTCCATTCCAGGAGAAGGACAACCTACAGATATAAACTCAGTAAATAAAGATAGGAAAGACTCTACCAGTGATCAGAACAGAAGTAATTTACCACTTCCTAGTCTGTCTTCTGAAAGAGGTGCAGATTATGAAAGCTCTTCCACAAAGCGTCATGGCTTGTGTAATCCAGAAAATCAGTATGGGAATTGCGAAGACTTCCACCAATATTTTGGTACCAGTAGAAGTTCAAAGAATCGCAACTTGCAAAGCCAGAGATGGCACAGATCAAGAAACGATAACACATGTACTAGAAGTAAGATGAGTCAAAGTACTGCTGATGCTGCTGCAGTTCCAGGAATTTCAGACGCTGTAATAGTGCCTGGGAGAAGAGCACCTCCTAGAGGATACAATGACTTTTTCTCCTCGGAGAGTGACAGGGAGGTTCCTAATGCAGATAGCAGAGGAGCAAAGCCGAAGAAAACACATGTGACGCATGCCTCTGGAAGAGGTCTCAGGGAGAAGGGAAAGCAAGTACATGAGCGGGAAAAGAGAGTGATCTCTAAACAGAAAGTAGGGCTGTTTGAAAATGTTCCATCTTTGGATTTGACTCAGTCTGACTCTTCAGAATCATCTGTTGGAAAAGCATTCTGTGATATTCCTTTTGGTAGCGGGGATGAGCAGAAGGGCTACAATTATGTGAACAAGAGATATCCCCGAAAGCCTGTGTGGAATAAACCCCCAGCAGAAAAGGAGTGTCAGAAAAGACATGATACTTACCGTAGTAAAAACACAAAAGTAGGTAAGAAGTCTTCTCTTGCACATACTCCAAAAGATAAAAATGAGAGGAAGAAAGAACTCTCTGTTCACAAAAGTGATGAAAACTTTACCAATGAAATCAGGCCTCAATTGTCTGATTCTGTCAGATGTAATGGAAGAAAGTTCTTGCTAAAGGGGGATCAGACACCTGCACTTCATTTCAGCTGGACCCAATACTGGAAAAAGCAAAGTGATGTACCAAAAAACAAAGAAACTCATACAGGTAAACTTTCCTGTCCTTTACTTGTGTATTAAAGGTATGATCTTGAATAATTTAAACTGCCTTCACATTTGACTAGCTGAAAAGGCTTATTGTTTTACGTTAGGTCAGTATCAGTTTCAGGGCTCAGAATGAAATGTAAATGTGTGGTTTCTGAGTGGGGAGGTGTTCTGTAAGTTTACTAGGGAAGAACAGATTTTATTTAAAGTTGTTTTTTGTTTTGCTACCAAACTGCAAATGGNATAGAGAAAGTCTCTGGATACTGTTTTTGGAAGTTGAGAATAGAAACATGTGCCGTTGACAGTGTAAAGCAGACCCACAGGTTTTGAGTGTCTAAGTGAATTTTGTGGCGTATCATACTGTTAGGGAGTTAAAACATTGAATGGAAATGGGCTGAATCTCTTCAATGCCACAGAACTGGTTTCCATTTCTCCAGGTATTGTTTAACCTAGGTAGCTTTCTCTTACTGTTTTAGATAAACTTAAGTGCGCACTGAGAAAATAGTCTTATGTTCATAGCACCTAACAGAAGACTTATTTTCTTTCAGAGACAATAAGGAGAGAGATTTTCCTTTGTTGTTGTTGTTCCTTTCCAGTTGAACAAACACTAAGGTTGTTACGAAGCATCTCAACCTCATCTCCTGCTGCTTGGAATGATAGAGATAGGTAGACTGGTTCCTGTTATCTTGACTGTAGTATTGAATCTTTTGAAGATTTTGCTTCTCAGGGTCTCTTCTCTGTTGGAAAAACTTAAGTAGCAGCAACATTGGGAAGCATAAGGTAGTTCCAGTCAGAAACTTTGTTTGTTCAGGAGAAGCTCAACGATCAAGATCCTCCTTGATCCTTTCTAACTTAAATACATGACATTCCATGCTCCTGGGTTCAACTTGAATCACAAAATTGAAGATCTTATTAAATGATTAAATTAAAAACGTCATATGCAATAAACAGAAAGAGAATTAATAATCTTTTACAGGGAGATTAAGGAACTTATGCCTCCAAAATGGCAGTGTTTCTTTGCATGCTTTGCTTGGGAGCTATTTTGGAAAGAGTATCTGCCACTCTTTTCAGGGGACTGACTATGTGCGGTTTAGCTATTTATGGGACAGCTATCCTTTCTGAGTATGGTGTAGCTTTGGCCTTCTGCAGAAAAGAAGTACATTTTAGGTAGAGATGCTTTCTTTGCAGCAGGTAATATTCGTGGGGTACTGAAAGCAAAAATGACTGTTCATTCTAAATCTTGTGGTACTTGGTGCAGGAGGGCTGGAAAAGAAGCTTGAAAGTGCTTATATCCTATAAAGCAGGGTAAACAGTGTTAACACTTTCAAGTTGCCATGCAACCCTGGGCTTGTTTTTAGCCATGTGTGGTACAGGTACATGTTGAATTGATAGTAATTTTTCTTCTGTTATTTTCTTTTTTTTTGTCCTTCATTATAAGTTCTGTATTATAGTGCTCTTATACTGGCACTATCTAAAAATGTTACATTTTTACTCTTGTAATTAAGATACTTTAAATTTCTATGGTCATAGATCAAGTAGCATTTCTACGGTGTATTGGGTAGGATGGGAGAGTTACTCTGGCAGAACTGAAGTTATGTGGTGCCTTTGTTATGGTTGCACATGTAAATGTGTTTTCAGGATGTTTTGTCTTTCATGTGGAGTTCTTGCTTTATTTTCAAAATACTTTTTTACATTCTTTCATATGGCTCAAGAGGCCTTGTACTTTGACTATTGTTTCCCTAATTCCACTCCTAAAGCAGTCAGTTTATGATGGGTTTATTTGTATAATCCAGGTGCTTTACTGTTTGTATTTGTTGTGTGGTGTTCCAGGAATACTTGAGGACGGAAATTAAGTTTAATTAAGTATCAAACTGGAATCTTCCAGGGGTAAACTAATACCTTGCTCGTGGCCACACAGGAAAAAAAAAAAATCTGTTATAATTTACATGAAATCTTGGAATTTCATTTGAATTTTGTTTCTCAGATAGCTGATATTTCACGCACAGTTAATATATTTTATTTGCAGGGTCACTGATTGAACAGCTGACTACAGAGAAGTACGAGTGCATGGTATGCTGTGAGGTGGTCCGAATAGTAGCCCCAGTGTGGAGCTGTCAGAATTGTTACCATGTATTCCACTTGAATTGCATTAAGAAGTGGGCACGATCGCCGGCTTCCCAAGCTGAAGGTTAGTATTCTCTCTCATATACACTTTCTTTCTTAAATATACTGAATGAAATACTGAATGAAGAGCTCAACATGAGCCGACAGTGTGCGCTTGCAGCCTAGAAAGTCAACCATATCTTCAGCTGGATGAGGCTTTGAGCAACCTGGTTTTAGTGGAAGGTGTCCCTGCCTATGGCAGGGGGTTGGAACTTGATGATCTTTAACATCCCTTCCAATCCAAATCATTCTGTGATTCTATTCAAAGAATTGTATTCATTCAGTGATTGTAGCAAAGTCATGTGTTTCTTGTGTTGGAAAACTACCTGTTACCAGTAAGCTGTATCCAAAGCAAATTTTAAATAAAAAAAATGGTTTTTTTTAGGGTTCTTTGGATGCTTTGTATAATCCTCCTAACTGTTTTGATTCTTTTTAGTATTCTAGCTTAAACTGATTTTCAGGTTTGGATGCATAAGATCGCTCAGTGAAATCAGTGCATCATGCAAAAGGTCTATGGCTGTGTTTTTACTCACCAAGAAATGTCTCATCTTCTCTCATCTGTGCTTGGCTGAACAGTCAGACAGAAGCAGTGCTCCAGGCATTAGTTGTCTGCTTTTATTCAACCACTTCTTAGTTCTGTTCTCAAAGTATTTGTGAAATTTGTCACCAATGCCATGCAGTGAAATGAAATTCAGAAAAGACAAAAGCTTCTGCTTTTCTCATTAGCTTAAACTGTTTGTAATTCTTTGTGTTATAGCACTTTTTCAAACTGCTATACCACTACTTTTTGCCCTTTAAATGCTTTGTTGTAAGTAAAGGCTGGATTGCAGCGTTTCTGCTATGTTCAGTTGTGTGATGTTGACCCACTGTAAAGACTAATGTTAATCAGGAAGTAGGGTTAATTTTTTCTGTACCCTGCTTGTTTAGCATTTACCATTTTTCATGTGTCTTTCTGTCTCTCTCTGGACAGGCTGAAGAAATATAGTCTGTCAGCTACTTTCAGATGTTTGAGACAAGTTCTTACAGACTATAAGTCTCTTACAGAAAGGATTTGTTGCCATGTTCTTGGATTTTTGAAGATGCATAGTCGTCTGGGTAGGACTAGTCATGCTTCATCCTGGCAATAGAAAGGAAGTTACAAATACCAGCACAAGATTTGAAACGTAAAGGCATTGTAATGTTTGAGAAGGGAACAGATTTTTTTGTTAACACTGAGATTGTAAGCCAAAATGAGAGTGACTGCTGAGAACTTATAGCTGTTTTTCTGTCACCTTTGGAGCTGATTTATCTCCCTGAAACAACTTGTTGCCTGATCAAAAGAATATCTGCTTGTGTAAGGAAGGTTTTGCTTATCTGTCAAGAGAGTGACCTTAGATAATTGTATCCTGATAGTATTTCAGATAGCCATATCGTTTGGCCATTTGTTTTCCTTATAAGAATTTGTGGAGTAAATGTGTTACTGTATCCTGTATATGACAGAACTTGAGCTAATCATTAATTGAATTCAAGGTGGTGGCCTCAGTAGAACTGATTCCATAGGTCCTGTAAGGACACTGATGCATATTTCTTGACCTGTAAGGCCCTGCTACCCTGTCTTGGTTAGACCATGTACTTTAGAGTGTATTTGTTTTATGGTAGGTTGTTTCAATGTAGATTCTACTTTTCAGGCTTTGTATAATGTTGAGGAATACACTAGAACCCTGGCAATAATTATTGTCTACCAGAAGAGAAATAGGACACTGCAATCTACCTAGCTCAGTAATTCACTGTTTTTCTGGAAGAGGAAAAAAACCATTTTTTTTCTGGACACAATTTACTTTAAATCTGTTCGGTTCTGCAAATGTTACAATGAATTCCAGTCAATTTTATCTCAGCACCTAAACTTTTCACTGCTACATTTCACTTCCAACCTAATGAGAATATCTTGTTCATAACATCAGTTTTGAGTGTTCATTCTTCTGTGTTTTTGAAGCAACTGTGTGTTGAATGTCCTTCTACTGAGGCCTTCCAGCAGCTCTTGTTTCTATGGCACATAGTAGGATGCTGAATTTTTCGTGATCACGGCATTGTATCAGAGAAATTCTGAATACTTGAATGAGGTAGATAACATTCTTGGTGGGATATCTTCTCTTGTAGTTCTGTCTTCCAGATCAATAGTAATGGGTCTGCGTTATGAAGGAAAAGCAGGTGCAGATCCCTTGGGGGCAAGGCGCAACTCTCAGCAAGTGAAAGCTTTGGCTTTAATGGAAGCGTAGCATTACCATGGTGGGAGCCCCGGGACACCAACACTAGTCAAATGGGGACCCAACGCAACAGAACCCTGTGTGAAGCTCAAAGGAATGCACCGCAGGGATGGATAATAGAACCTGTGCTGATTAACAGATTGTACATATGTAATTTCCTCTGTTGCTCAATAGCAGACTTGCTGATGTAATGCAGGTGGTGTTGTCCGAGTTCCAATATCCACAGGTAGCTGTTGGGTTGGTACCCATGCAGAGGTGGTGCAGATGGGGGGGTGAGCCGAACTACCCTGGGTTACCGTGTCAATGAGATAAAACGTGCTTGGGACTCTATATTTGGGTGGGAAGAAGCAAAGAAGGTTAGTGTAGCAAAGTCTTCTCATACCCTACAGTATTTCTCTTCCTGGGGACTCTTTCAGATGTGTTTCGCTGAAGGTGTCTTCTTTCAGAGACTTCTTTGCTTTCTATTGTCTTGATGATAATTTGAAAAATAAATTTTAGTTTGGCCAAGCCAGGTGAAAAAAATCTCCTAATTATCTATGGGGAGCCAGAGGGCATTGCTCTGTTCTTGTTCTGCCTACATTAGACTTGTGGTTGACATCCAAATTTTAGTGTTTCTCCAATGCAGACTGTCAGTGGCACTCAGAACTAGAGAATGGATTTTCATGGTGTATTAGAGCTGTCCTGGTCAGGAGAAGAGGAAGAACGTAAATTTCTCCTTAGCAAGCTTTTTTACTGGTGACCTTTAGGTATTGCACAGCTAAGGTCAAGCTGATAAAAATACCTGCATTGCTCACAAGATGTTTTACTTTATGTTTGTAAAGAGGAAATTGTTGTCACTTGCCCCTTTTGTCCTTAAAAAAAGGATGCTTCAATGGTATTTGACTTGTGCCCTTACGTTGATGGAACAAAAGTTTAAGCAATTTCCTCCCTTCTTTGCAGGGAAGGTAGTTTTACTGGTATTTTCATTTTGGCTGAAAGGATTGGAGATATTTGAGTTGCTACAACTGTCTCTTTCTGTTCTGCTCCCTATGCTGTCCCTGCCCTCCACTTCCAGATGAGATAGCAGTCTGTGCCAATCCAGTATTGGCCTGTAAGAGTTTCAGTGGTGAGAATATGAATCTAAGTGCCTTTTTTCCTTTTTTGCCTTTTTTTTTAATTTCCTTAAGGGGTGCTGTGCAAGGGCTGAAGCCATTCTGTGTGCCTTGGATATTACACAAATGTTGTCACTTTTTTGTTACTGGGTTAAGAGCTTTTGATTGTGGCTAGCTGAGAAGTCAAAATATTTTATTCTGATACATCTTATATCATTGGAAAACTGCACGAGATTTGTTAGAAATGGTAAAATGAAACTGCCAGTGTTGATTGTAGTATATCGTCCTACAGCTGAAGTGCCTGAAATCTTCTGTTAGGAGTTTTTTTGTATTGATCAATACATTGATTATGTATTATTGTATATTTGTTGAAAATTCCTCTGTACTGCTGCCTTTGGAAACGTACCTGTTTAACATCCACTCTTGATTCCAGAAGATGTGTTTGGATCCTTTCTTATGTAATCATCTATGACTCATCTAGGCAAGCATGTAAAAAGGAAAGTTGCTTCTTTGAAACTGCACGTAAAGATCACTAGTCTGTATATGTAATTCCTAGCTCTTCCTGCTCGAGGTTCTTTTGAGCCTCTTAATCCTTTAGGATTCTGGAAACTGAGGAGACCGTGCGTTTATGACAACAGGTATGCAATAGAAAATGGAAGGATTCTGGGCATGCTACAAGAAGTAAAGATTTCTGTGACTGAAAGTGCTACAAATAGGGACCCTTGCAATATGAAAGTGTGTGGAAAAAAATTTAGTAAATAATTACAAGTAGGGAATCTTTTTATCTTGGAGGGAGATGATAGCAAATACTAAAACAATCTCTAGTAGACAAGAGTGAGGTGCGTTGATTTTGCTTAAGCGACTGTCCTTTTGTTGTCTTTGGTTGGAGTTGTGCCTACTTCGCTCCTGTTCATGAGAGTGTTCATTCTGTAGGGTCATCCTCATTCTCACTTTCTTCAGTAATCAGGATTTGTAAGGAGTTACAGAGCCGCTCCTTACAAACATAGATGTCACAAGTCATCCTACTGTCGTTCTACCATAATTGCATGTGAATCCAGGAAGAAAACTTGTATTTCATATATTTTTGGAGGAAAGCAACCACGCGTGTTCCTTATGGGTAGACCCATGTGACTGTAGTTATGTCTTAGAGAAGCAAAGGATAATCAATGATTAAGAAGAACAAAATATATATTGAAAGACTATTTTACTTGATAAAAGGTTCCTATTTTACGAGGACCATCACTATATTCTAGAGAAACTGTTTCTCGTAAAGGACTAAGCATCCTGATGTTGGAGAGATGTTGATAGGAGAGGGCTTCTGCGGGCCTCTTGAAGCTTTGATGATAGGCTTACATTCACAGCTTTTGAAAAAACATAACATGGAATAACAATAAAAGAAATTATGTTGTTGGTGTGATAGTTAAGTATACTGTACAAAGTAATCCTGTAGGGAATCCCTTAGGGTTTAATATGATAGCTTTCGGAGGAGCCACATAAGGTACCAAGTATTGAGAAGAATAGATGTGCTTTAGATTTTCCTTTCAAGAGTGCGAGGGCAGCCTATAATCTGTAGTTTGTGAAAATCATCCTTGTGCGTTATGATGGTTAACATAAGAAGTCTCCAAACCAATTGGCAGTGAACCCAAGTGTGCCTGTCATTGTAGTGCAGTTTTCCTGTCACACAGGGTCTCCTATTGGCAATCCCTCCTGCATTCCAGGAAAAAATGAAAATATCATAAAATCTTGGTCAGATTTCTTAATTGTGAAGAACTGTTCTCAAATCACAGCTTTATTAATTTACCAGCACTGAATTGATTGGTTGAGACAGTTAGAGCTAATCAGTTTATGGATTTTTTTAATATCTCTGTATATAGATATTAAAAAAAAACCCTCTCTCCTCCCTGCCCCATTTTGTGTTCATTAGAGCTCACACTGATATTCTTCACAGCCAGATATGTTCTGAATTTGGGAAACATTGTCATGAATGCTGCTTTCCTTACACTGAAATTCTTTCTTTACTGCTAACCAACATCCTTCTGAAATGCAGCAGCACAAAAAGTACTATTTAATAAAATACCCACTTGAAGAATAATGTCAATACCTAGGTTTTTTTCATCTTTCCATTAATTAAAGTAGATTATTCTGGTTTATGTAGCACTATTTTATTCTGGACATGAAGCAATACTAAACTGGTCTTTTACAAGACACGTAGACTTGTAAAATGAGAGAAGGAAAATACAGGTGGTGCTTAAGACTGTAGACAATCTTAAAATTCTCTATAAAGTTGAAGCCTGGTCAAATGAAGTACCAGTGTTTATCTTGTTACTATATAAAAAAAGAATTTGATTAACTTTCTCACCACTTCAGAGTGAATGGAAAAACCTCGTTTGGTTGTAGCTGTGGTAAGAAACAAGGTGAGAGCACTTGTTCTAGGCTTGCAAGTTAGCTCCTTTATTTCCCTTAAAGTAATTTTTATCTTTTTTTTTTTTTTTTATCTACAGACGGTAATAGTGGTTGGAGATGCCCAGCTTGTCAGAATGCCTCTACACAAGTTCCTAAAACTTACACTTGTTTCTGTGGTGAGTCTCTTGCTTGCTTTTGCAAAGAAAAACAATTTTGTCATTTTGATTCTTTTTTTTTTTTTTTTTTTAAATTTGAGTTCTGATACTGCTGCATGTTTGCCTACATCCCTGAAATTTAACCCTGTTTAAAACTTCCTTGACACTGGAGGGTGGTTGTGCAGAGAATGTTGCTTAAAACATTAAAAAAATAGAATATTAAATCACAAGTGATAAATATTTCCATATCATTATGTAAAAATTGTGATTTTTTTTCCTAGCGTAATGATAGAATTGGACTGATATCCTACAAGCTTTCCTTCTGTAGAAGGACTGAAATAACCTGGATAAGTTATGTCTTTCTTTGTGACAAGATACACCAAAATAATACACAGTTCAAGTATCTGACTATCTAAACCATTAAATGATTTTGCAACTTTGGGGGTATTGGTGGATGAGAAGCTCAACATGAGCTGGCAGTGTGCGCTTGCAGCCCAGAAACCAACTGTGTCCTGGGGGCATCAAGAGAAGCATTAGCAGCAGGTCAGGGGAGGTGATTCTCCCCCTCTGCTCTGCTCTCGTGAGACCCCACCTGCAGTACTGTGTTCAGATGTGGGGCCCCCAACATAAAAAAGACCTGGACCTGTTGGAGAGAGTCCAGAGGAGAGCCACAAAATTAATCAAAGGGCTAGAGCACCTCCGCTATGAGGACAGGCTGAAAGAGTTGGGGTTGTTCAGCCTGGAGAAGAGAAGGCTCCGAGGAGACTTAATAGCAGCCTTCCAGCACCTGAAGGGGGCTACAGGAGAGATGGGGAGGCACTCTGCATCAGGGAGTGCAGTGAGAGAACAAGGGGTAACGGGTATAAGCTGAAAGAGGGTAAATTTAAACTAGACATTAGGAAGAAATTTTTCACTATGAGGGTGGTGAGACACTGAAACAGGTTTCCCAGAGAAGCTGTGGATGCCCCATCCCTGGAGGTGTTCAAGGCCAGGCTGGATGAGGCTTTGAGCAACCTGGTCTAGTGGGAGGTGTCCCTGCCCATGGCAGGGGGTTGGAACCTGATGATCTTTAAGGTCCCTTCCAACCCAAACCATTCTGTGATTCTATGATTTATATTGTTCGGGGACACGTACAGGTTAAACAGGAAATCATATCGAGACTTTGAGATCTTTATGTAGATACATGTTTAATAAAAAAGGTAAGTGAAATGAGTGCAACGTTGGCTAAGGTTTAAGTATATGACAAAAAGGGAGAAATTGTCCACAGGGTTAATACTGGCAGACCACCATGGTGGAACATAAAACTTTAATATTCTGTAGATAATTTTACATTAGCGATACAATATTTGAAGATCACCAGTTGCTTAGGCAGAGTTATCTTCTATTTGATGCAAAATACTGTGTTGAGTGTGGTTAAGTGTGGTTTTTTTCACCCATCTATGGGGAAATTCCTAGCTTATTTTACTTCTGAATGTTCTAATTTTCATATTTTTCCTGGGTATTCAGCTAGGTTAATTCAATGTAAGGTGAATAAATGCCATCTCTGGTGTTTATTTGTGCTTTCCTAACTTGCTTCTGGTAGAATATACAAAGATGTACTAAAAGAGTTAAAATGTTATATCACCAAAAATATGTTTTCTTGATGTTTTTAATTGTTGCAACTCGACTTTGTATCATTGGCTCAGTCACTTCATTGTTAATTTAATTCCCCTCTTTCAGAGAGCTAAGTTAGGTTTGCCTGAATTAACCATGGCGATTAACTTAAACCCTGGTGATCATCTCATGCACTTAGAGCTATGAGATCTGCTAACAGTATGTCAGGTTAATTAAAATTTTTTTTGGTGCTTATCTGAAATACGAAATACTTTAAGCTAACATGCTGGATTTATCACTTCTTGTTCAAGACTTCCTGCTGTCTTCATCAAAATGTCAACCTTTAATGTTTAGATTTATGTAGAGTCTGATTCCCTTTAGAGAAGTGACTTTTATCATTTGCCCTGTCATTTCATTCTGCCCCTATTCCCCATCACCTTACCAGCTAGATCTTACTTTCTGGGAATGGTGCCTTTTTTTTTTTTCTCTGCATTGAGGCAGCAATGGAGTTTTACCCTTTAATCTTCTTACCTACTATGCAGCCTCAGTAGCTAAAGGAGGCTTTTAATTTTCTTATATTTTATCAGTTTCATTTCATGTAAAATACCAGCCCTAAGTGTGCTGAGAGCATAGAAGGAAAGAATCTTCTGGAGCTTGATATTCCAGTGGTATTTACTTTTAAAGAAGTTGAGTGTATATCAGCACTGAAAACTGAGAAAAAGATAGAACATCGTTGTGTCACTTTGTTTTTCAGTACTGAAAATACAGCTTTTTCTTTTTGGTGTGATAGTTTTCCCAAATTCAGTATTTGCATTCAAGGTAATAAATATGTTTCTGTCTTTGGTGTGGTTTAGGTAAGGTGCACAATCCTGAATGGAATAGAAATGAAATCCCACATAGCTGTGGGGAACTTTGTGGAAAGAAGAGACAGGGTTTGGACTGTCCACATCTTTGTAACATGTAAGTAAATGTTTATCATATGAATAGTGAAGTGATCTAGAGAAAATTTCCAAAGACTGTATTTGGATTTTTTTTTTACTATAGGATATGCTTAAAGGTGTATTTGGTTTATAGCTCAACTGAAGCCTGGAAGAAGTGGACGATGTTTGTGTTTCTAAGTCTAAAGTGGGTTCATATGAGAGAATAAACAAGGGGTCAGCAACAATAGGTGGAGCAACACTTCTGTCTGTTTTAGGAATTGAACTAGCTGCCTGGCTTGTTTGAAGAGCTTTCATTAAAGCAGAGAAATAATAGTGAACAGAAGTAATTTTAAATGTGTACCCAGTGATCCACCAGATGTTTTAGGTGCTGCTTTTCCTAGAAGTGTTTGTATATCTTAATCTAAGACCGGTGGTAAGTTGTTTCAACTGAAGGACTGCTTACTTCTTTCCTTTGTTTCTTTTTCTGTTCTTTGGCTTGTAAACTGTTGAGGATAAGAGGGCATTGTGTGTATGTATCTATGTGTTGAGACCACCAGATGGTTGAACCAGAATCCCTCATGGAGACCTTAATCAGTATACAAAACTTGTATTGTTTTTGCTAACTGTTATTAGTATAATTCAATGAAGAGAGGAAAAGAAGAGCAATTCTATTTTCAGTTTTCAGTGTTTTCCTTTACATTGTTTTTTTCAGCAGTGTGGTAGTATTATATTGATAAGGTTAACAGCATTGGACATGCTTTTTCAATGTATAAATCTGCTTGCTAGTCAGAAAAATGAATGATATGTTGTTCCTAGTGTATCTAGCTTCGTCTTCCATGTATGGAAGTTGTTCCATAATGCCTGTTCTTATATCTGTTTTGAGAAAATTATAATAGTCAGAAGCAGTTGTTTCAAAATTCAAAAATATCAGTCATTCCAGCAGATAGATTGTCAAAAATGTCAAAAATAGTCAGAAGCAGTTGTTTCAAAATTCAAAAATGTCAGTCATTCCAGCAGGTAGATTGTCATCTTACACTTTTTTCAAGGTTTACTCAAATTCAGAACTTCACTAGAACTTTACTCCAAACTTTTTATTTAATGCATTCTGTTTCAAGCGTATTTCAATATCTTGTTGAATATCATTTCTTTACTCTTTAATACTTCTTTCCCACACCTGAAAATATTCTATCTGATTTATCTTCAGACTATCATTTCAGTGCTATAGCTGTTCTCTTATCATTGTACTAGATCCTCTTTGCTGTGGTTTGCAGGGTAAAACTGAAACACAGATCAGCTTTCAAACTACACTTGAAGCAGCTGATACCCTGACTTAGCAGAACACTGATTCTCTTGGAGGCCAGGTGCTGGCCTCCAACTCAGGAGAGGCATGTGTCTGTAGAGGACTTTGTCCAGTCAGAAGTAAGTAGATGCCTTAACTACTTTGAGAACTCCCTGACTGCAGTTTACTACCTGACAAACTTTCCTATAGTGCATGGAAGAAACAGCTGTTCTTTTCCTCTTCTTTCCTCTTCCAGCCTATGTCAGAGGCTCAGCCTCTGGCATTCTCTTCTGGGAAGTCTTCTGAACAATAGTGGCAATATTGTGCCTATTGCAAGTTATGAATTCGTAGTTTCTGGTGGACTGATCTGCATCAAAAGCTGTTTGCTACCAGTTTTAAGTTGCAGCAAATTTTAAAGTGTTATTCAGCACATTCCACATGAGTAAAAATCCATGCTGAGATCATCCAGTCTTGGAGGTAAAAGAAACAGCGAGGGTGCAGATCAAGATCATGGAAAGTTTTGGTACTCTCTGATTTGTGATAGTGACCTGGAGAGGAATATGCTTTCAGCAACTATGATACCCCGTTTTGGACATTCCTCAGTATATGTTGGATACTTCTTTCTCCTGTAGTGGGTAAGGACTGAGCAGCGACCATACACCACCGAGTGCGAAGCGGCTGCTCCCTTCCCCCATTCCCTCTTCCCGGTGAGATCGGGGAAAGACTGAAAAAAAACTCGTGAGTTGAGGTAACAACAGATTTAATAATACAACATAAGAAAAAGAGAAGATAAAAACAACAGCAATATTAATAGAAATACACGATGGCAAACAGCTCAGCACTGAAGCACTGCCCAAACCCCTGCCCCACCTCTCCTGCCTAGCTTCTTCCTGTATTCCGGGCATTCAGCATGGAAAGCAAATGGAGGCAGACTTGCTGCCTCTCCTGCACATTACCTTACAGGAAGAGGAGGAACAACTCTTACTGGTGGCATTAGAAATGCTGAGTTCAAAAGTAAAGCCACCAACTCAAAAGAAGAAATTAATAGAAAAGTTTTTGTCTCTAATCCATTGAAAACCACCAAAGAAAGAAATGTATTAGTGGTTTGGATGTGATATTTGTTTTTGAGTGTTGAGTTGGTGCATGTCTGCTGGTGAAATGCAGAATATGAAATGTGTTAGTAATACTTCTAGTTAGGAGATGTGTGCATGCCTGCAGGGGTATGATCTTATTGTCATTATGGAGATGTGGTGGGATGGATCGTACGACTGGAGTGTTGGAATGCAGGGATACAGGCTCTTTAGGAAGGACAGGCAGGGGAGACGAGGACGGGGTGTCACCCTCTATGTCAAAAGACCAGCTGGAGTGCATGGAGCTCCACCCGGGGTCAGATGAGGAGTCAACAGAGAGCCTGTGGGTCAGGCTCAAAGGGAGGGCTGGGACAGGGGACATTGTAGTGGGGGTCTGCTACAGGCCAACTGACCAGGGAGAGCAAGTGGATGAGGCTCTCCACACACAGATAGGAGCAGCCTCACGCTCACAAGCCCTGGTCCTCATGGGGGATTTCAACCATCCTGATATCTGTTGGAAGAACAACACAGCACAGCATAGGCAGGCCACGAAGTTCCTGGAATGTGTTGATGACAACTTCCTTCTCCAAGTGATAAGAGGAGCCACCCAGGAGAGGGGCTGTGCTGGACCTTGTTCTCACCAACAAGGAAGGGCTGGTGGGGAATGTGGAACT
>VZTO01002992.1:0-11704 GCA_013400615.1 Syrrhaptes paradoxus | reverse complement strand
ATTTAGATTAGATATTAGGAAGAAATTTTTCACTGTGAGGGTGGTGAGGCAGTGGCCCTATCCCTGGAGGGGTTCAAGGCCAGGCTGGATGAGTCTTTGAGGAACCTGGGCTAGTGGGAGGCGTCCCTGCCCATGGTAGGGGGGTTGGAACTTGATGATCTTTAAGGTCCTTTCCAACCCAAACCATTCTGTGAGTCTACTTACTGTTGATTTGACAGCAGGAGGAATACTGAAGTTTTCCTTCAACATCAGTGGCATTTGAGAGTGATGCAACTCATATATTTTTTCTTGTGCTAATAATGCTTTTGTACCCTGCAGGACTGTAAGTGGCTTGCATAATGTTCTGATAATGTACTGTGAATTGGATCATGGTGGATTGTTTCTCTGGAAGTGTAGTAAAGCTTTGTAAAGAAATTGTAAAGTTAACTTTCTAATATTGTTTGCTTTTTTGACTTATTTTTAAGCCTGTGCCATCCAGGACCTTGCCCTTCATGCCCAGCCTTTGTGACAAAAACATGTGAATGTGGACAAACAAGGTGAGAATGCTTCTATTATACAAACAGAAGTTTATATAATAATGAAATTTTTCTTTCTTCTAGTTTATTAAAAGTTTACAGAATAAAATATTCAGAGCTGTAACTAAAATGATTTGGACAATTTTATATTTTAAAAGAATGCCAATCATTTAAGAAAAAATAAAAATAATTTTTGAAAGAGTTGTCTGTAAATTACTGTTGTAATTTACAGTACATGTAGCTGGATTGTCCATGCAGTCTATGAGTTAATTTGATTTTGAAATCTTGTTCTGGTATGTGTTTATTTTATTTTGTAGAAGACAGAGAGAAAGAAGTAGAGAAAGGTTCACACGTTTTCTGTCTTAATGGAATGTAATGTTGAGTTACGCCATTCCAGAAATAATACTTTCAAAAATAACATGTACATTTCTGGGAAGCTGTACTGCTGTCAGGAGAGAAGTGTGTAGTAAATTACAGACTTGAAGGTTGTCTTTTCCTTGCATATTTGATGCATATGGTGTCCTTGCCAACAGCAGGAGAGTACTGCCCATGCTATCTGTGATCTCTCATATTCAGTTGCTCTGTCTTTAGAGTCCATGTTTTAGTTACCAAGACCTGAGTCAGTGTCATAAAATGTTTGCCTGTGCTCATTTCCAGAAGCAAACCAAACAAAAAACCATCTCAGTGTTAGCATTCTTGCTCTAGAAAAAAGGTTTTCAGACTTTTACAATTATTTCTGAAAGTTTGAATGTAGTATTAAATGATCTTTTTCAAAAGAAGGTATAGATATTTCTTTGGCAATATTTGTGTTTTGAAAGCACTTTGCCTTCAGTAGAAAAATGGATTTGTTGTAGATTATTGAATTCTATTTTACATAGTAAGTTCATCTTTTTTTTTTATTCTAGCTATTCCTTGCATTTAGAAGTTTAATAGGTGTAACCAAATTTGATTGATTTTTTTTTTTTTTTTCCCTGGTCACCGGATTGCTGATTTTTACACTGCATTTAATACTTAGAACTTGCTTCTAAGTAGATTTTTTTCATATGTACTCTGTTAGCATCCAAGATGTATGGTATGATGCCTCTGCCTTTTAAGATGTTTTTAAGTTACTATTTCAAATGTACATTTGACAGCTGTTGTACAAGGCCAGCCAGAATAGAAAAATAGGATAATTTATTGTTCTGGCCCATTTTTTTAACAATTACATTAAAAAACTCAACTCTTTCCATAGACTACTGACTCACTATTAAGGCCCACATCCCTATCTTCATTGTGCTCAGTGGACTTAGGATCATTTAAGCCTTTGGAAAGAAGTCTGTAACAAAAATATTTGCTCTTTTGGCATGGTGCATAACCATAGATTAGGTTCAAGTTACAGTGTCACTTTTTTTTTCCATTTTGTTGAGAGAAAATTCTGTAGACTCACTACTGTGGTAAGTACCCTTGTTTAGGGGGGGCAGAAGAGGGGAAGCAGGGGGAAAAATAGAAGGGTTATTTCCTAAAAACTCTTTCATTAGTGAGTTATGCTCCCTTTCAAAGGCTTTGGCATTTTACTGAAAAAGTATTTTCCTTTTTAATAAATGCTATATAGATATTAAGGTAGCTGAAAGACTATGGTGTCATTTCTCTACAGTCATTCAGTTCGCTGTGGCCAATCAACAAAAATTCGTTGTTCTAATGTATGTGGAAATACTTTAAACTGTGGTAAGCACAGCTGTACTCAAGTGTGCCATGCAGGAAAATGTTCACCTTGCCAATTAACAGTACAACAAGGTAAGTATTTTAATGCCTTATGTATATCCACTCTACATTATGAAAACAAGAGGTTGAAAAAAAAATACCAAGAGGCATGTGCTTTATTTTTACTTAACCAAAATCTGTTGCTAGAAGATTTTAAAAATGGAAAATGTGTCAGCATCACTATATATTTAAATAAGAATATAAAAATGCCTAGAAAGAATCATGCCAAGATCATTAGGCTGTTGCAGCATGTGCCATATTAGGACAAGCTGGTTGTACTGGACTTCATTAGCTTGAGAAGGCTGAGTAGTGGTCTTTCAGTAGCTAATAGGTAATCAGGAAGGCACAGGCTGTGCATGGGGGGAGGATGAGAGTCCAAGTTGAAATCTTGTAACTAGCTATAAGGAAAAACTCGTTTCTGGGAAACTTGGAGGTTTTCAAGACCCAGCTGAATAAAACAGTGAGTAGTGTGGTCTGATCTCATTGCTGACTCTGCTTTAAGTAAGGGCTTGGACTAGCTGAGACCCTGACGGCCCTTCTGATCTGGATTGGCCTATGATCCTACTTAATCTTTTACCTTAATTCTGAAGCTTGATTAAACGGTGCATTGAAGAAGAATAGAAAGAGGTATAGGAAAGCACATTTCAACAAACTACTCATGGTTTGTCCTGGTTTCAGCTGGGACAGAGTTGTCTTCATAGTAGCTAGTGTGAGGCTATGTTTTGGATTTGTGCTGAGAAGAAAGCCGATAACATACTGATGTTTATAGTTGTTGCCAGGACAGTCAGGGACTTTTCAGTTTCTCTGCTGTGCCAGTGTCTGCAGGGGCAGGAGAAGCTGGGAGGGAGCACNTTCACTGTGTATCACTCATGTATATATATATTTGTGTATATTACTACTGTGATTATTATTATTACTATTTTTTATTGTAGTTATTAAATTGTTCTTATCTCAACCTATGAGTCTCTTTTCCCCTTTACCCCATTAATTGTCTCCCCCATCCTTGGGAGGGGGCAGGGTGAGTGAGCAGCTGTGTGCTGGTTTGCTGCTAGCCAGGGTTCAAAACCATAACACAGATTCTGTTAAAATTTTCTAAACTTTTCAGGTAATAATTAACTTGTTATGTATATTGCTTTAATAAGTAATGCAAATAGTACTTCCCCTTTAGTTTTTATCTCCTTATCAAAACAAATAAAGCAGGACTTCCAGCTTCTGCAGGACTGAGAAACCTCTATTGCTGAAATAAAACTAAAGAAGAGCAACTTCATTATTGTAACAATTTTTTTCTTCTTACCTGTGTTCTTTGATGTACCCCTGGAGGTGTTTTGTCACTGATATTCTTTTGTGTTTTCTGTGGAATATTGCTTTCTTTCAGTGTGTTACTGTGGAAACGACTTTAAAGAAGTATTGTGTGGGACAAAGGAAGAATTATTTGATGGATTTGGAAATTTCTCATGTCAGAAGATATGTGGCAAGTAAGGTCACTATAATTTAGGCCTTTGAAGAGAAAAAGACCATTTTATTCACACTCAGTGATCATGGTACTTTTAGATAATTCCCCCTTTTGTTTTTTTTTTTTTTGTTTGTTTCTTTGGCTTTGTTTTTTTTCCAGAAAATTAAATTGTGGGAGGCACAACTGTACGCAAATATGCCATCCCCAGCCTTGCCAGCTCTGCCCACGACTTCCACAAGTAGTGTATCGCTGTCCCTGCGGTCAGACTCCTCTCAGCAAGTTACTGGAACTAGGATGTGTTGAACGTAAAATATGCACAGACCCTATCCCATCATGTGGAAAAACATGTGGCAAACCTCTTTCTTGTGGTAGCTATGGTAATTAGAAGTTTTTGCATCAGAGTATTCAAATTATATCATTGTTTAAAAAAAAAAAGTAGTGCTTAACTGGCTCATTACAAAAAAATAAATATTTGATTAGTGATTCTGGGTATTAACTGAACTCAGTGCAAAAGCTACTGCAGAGCCTGCAGTCTGGCTGTTTGTTAATAACGATACCTTAAAATCAGGAAATAGATCTGTCTAGATAGTGCTAACACTAGCTAGCTTTTAAAATTTTGTTTACATGCACCTGTCTTATGTTGGTAGAGAAACAGAGCTGTAGGAATTTCCAGAGAGTAATCTGTGCTGGTGTCTTTTAAAAGCCCACCTAGCTATTTTGCCTTTCATGTGGAAACTGGTAGAGATAAATGATGTTCAGGTGCCTCCAGTAAATACACGTTTCCTGCTGCTGTAAGAAGGTCATAAAGTAAAAGGTAGCATTGCAAAGTTGGAGGAAGTTATGTGCAGAAGCAATTTGATACTTAAGTGAGTGCAATAAGTAACTCAAGTGTATTTAACTGTGAGAGTGTGTGAAGCTCCAGTTTTACAGACTACGTATTTAATGGTGATTTCTTAGACGTTAGAGAGGAGAGAGGCCAATGCTGTTGAGATGAGGGCTTCTTATTAATGACTGATCCATTTGGTCAGTCCAAGGACAACAAGTAGAAAGGGAATGAGTAATTTTGCTTTTAGTTGCATTTCAGTTAAACTAGTAAGTGAAATATGAACATAGGCATATTCTTTTGGGCTGAAAAGGAAGGAAAAATTACTTAAAATTCTTGAAACTTGGGTAAGATAGTATCACACAATCATTTTTTTTCATGTGTTAATGTAAAAAAAATATTTAAAATGTATTTACATTTACACTGTAATTGTAGACCTGAAACTCTAGTTTATATAGTCAGGATTAAAAAGTTGAAAATAATGGCAAAATTTTACACACATTTAATTCAAAATAATTAATTTGTTTGGAAACCCAGCTGCACATAAGTTTAGTATCTTTGACCAGTGATGCTCCTAATAAATATGAAGTTCTAGTTAATTGATTTTATTTTTTTATTAATTGTTAATCTTTGTATTTTGATTTTACTAGAGTTTATTCATACGTGTGAAAGCCTTTGCCATGAAGGAGACTGTAGACCATGTTCTCACACATCAAATATTTATTGTAGGTGTGGCTTCAAAAAAAAGGTGAGTGTAAGAAGCTTGACTATGGTCATTGTCTACTAACTGACAGATGCTAACTAGGTTATACTGTGAAGTCCCAACATAGGCTACTTACGATGTTGGCAGTTTTTGAAGTGTTTTTACAGAGTTTACACAGAATTCTGTTTGTTTAAGCTGGCTGCAAAGCCCTGTATTGTCATGCAGTATTTATGTAGCACAAAGAATGGTAGTTTTACCAAGAGTAATGTAAACTGAGAGAAGAAAGGTAACCTAACATAATAAGCTAACTAAAACTTTATAGTAATAGCTTGTAGATTTGTTGTAGAATTTTTTGGAGAGAATATTAAGTTTTTACAGCTCCCCATTCTTTGTATATTTATATAGGGACCCATCAGATCTTCAGCAATTGTTATATAATATTTCTTTAAACGATGCTACTTCCTGTAATCATAGCTTTGCGATCTTCGGCTACACATGTGCCTTGATTACTTTTCTGACTTGGTACATACTATCTAAAAGTAGAGATGGCTTCTGAATATATAAGTCTGTAAGTACATAGAAATGACTAAGATTGAGGATGGAACAGTTTTCTCCTGCGGTTTGCTGAGGGTAGTTATGGGCTAGAAGGCTTTTTGTTTTGAGGCCTGAAACAAAGTAGTGAGGCTTGGGTTTTTAGTTTATGCAGCTTCTCAGGCACCAGAAAGCTGCTTCTTGGAAAAAGTGTGAGTGAACTACAGTGATGATTTAAATCAGTCATGAAAAATGTGATGCTCAGAAGTGACAACTCCTAGNTTTTTTTATTAATTGTTAATCTTTGTATTTTGATTTTACTAGAGTTTATTCATACGTGTGAAAGCCTTTGCCATGAAGGAGACTGTAGACCATGTTCTCACACATCAAATATTTATTGTAGGTGTGGCTTCAAAAAAAAGGTGAGTGTAAGAAGCTTGACTATGGTCATTGTCTACTAACTGACAGATGCCAACTAGGTTATACTGTGAAGTCCCAACGTAGGCTACTTACGATGTTGGCAGTTTTTGAAGTGTTTTTACAGAGTTTACACAGAATTCTGTTTGTTTAAGCTGGCTGCAAAGCCCTGTATTGTCATGCAGTATTTATGTAGCACAAAGAATGGTAGTTTTACCAAGAGTAATGTAAACTGAGAGAAGAAAGGTAACCTAACATAATAAGCTAACTAAAACTTTATAGTAATAGCTTGTAGATTTGTTGTAGAATTTTTTGGAGAGAATATTAAGTTTTTACAGCTCCCCATTCTTTGTATATTTATATAGGGACCCATCAGATCTTCAGCAATTGTTATATAATATTTCTTTAAACGATGCTACTTCCTGTAATCATAGCTTTGCGATCTTCGGCTACACATGTGCCTTGATTACTTTTCTGACTGTACATAGAAATGACTAAGACTTAGATTGAGGATGGAACAGTTTTCTCCTGCGTTTTGCTGAGGGTAGTTATGGGCTAGAAGGCTTTTTATTTTGAGGCCTGAAACAAAGTAGTGAGGCTTGGGTTTTTAGTTTATGCAGCTTCTCAGGCACCAGAAAGCTGCTTCTTGGAAAAAGTGTGAGTGAACTACAGTGATGATTTAAATCAGTCATGAAAAATGTGATGCTCAGAAGTGACAACTCCTAGTGTAAGGTTGTGATGACTGAAGGTTTACATGTAGTTGATCAACAATATTCTTTTCATCCATCACCTGTTACTTTCATGTTGAAGTCTTTAAGTAAAACTTATTTGATCATGAAATTTGAGTTTGTGCTCTCTTGGTTTTTTGGGTGGTTTTTTTTTTGTTTTTTTGTTTGTTTTGTTTTTTAAATCAACTCAGACTTGCATTTTTGGGACAGTTGGTCAAAGCACAAAGCTTTGCACTATGTCAATATTCCCTGGGAGAGCTCTTTTGGTTTCCTCTGTGCAAGTTTTTGGTTTCTTAGGACAAGTCTGTTCCTGTTGCTTCCCAACATTACCTGCTGAATTAAGTGGGGAATACAAAACTGCATTTTTTGGAATTGGTGTTGTATCTCTAAGGAAAAAATATTGTGTTAAAAGATTTGAGGATTTTTTTCCAGCTTTTGTTTCACTTTTGTATACAGAGGTGTTAACTTTCTGTATCGTGTGATGAAGTGTTTTCTAGAGAAGTAAGTTTCGGTTGTTTAATCTGTCTTAACCAGCTCCCTGTTTGTTTCCTAGGAGGTCCCATGTGCTCTTCTGAGAAATAAAGGTACAATGTTATGTTGCATCTAAAATGTGAATTTTCTTTAAAAATTATACACAGATCATTAATTGTGGGTTTGCTTGACAAAGTTGGCAAACATCTGATCAGTACTGCTTCTTTTAACCATACTTCCATGCCACGTTGGTAATTTCTTGAGATGCTGCTACTTAAGCTTTGGGGAAAGGGGTTGAAATAAATCTCTTTCATTTATATCCATCTTTTACATAAGAAAAGACTTCTTCAGCATTTGATCTCGAAGATTCCAGACAAGCTGTCTGTTTCAATTTGAACAACATGTGATGCCACCCGCCATATTCCATCTGTTTCCTCCTGGCATCCTGCATATCTTTGGGTCATCTTGAGCAAGCAAAGACATGAAACTTATTACTCTTATGGGTTTTTGTTTTGTTTTGTTTTTAATAGCTGCTATTACATTCATGTGTGACAAGAGATGCAACAAGAAAAGATCGTGTGGACGACACAAGTGTAATGAAGTTTGCTGTGTGGTAAGTTTACGTCTGGTTTTATGAAATTGTTCATTGTAGTGTGTATTTGGTTTTGATGTTAAAAGGCCTTTTTGCTTTTGTGTTTTTCCATTTTTGTGCATCTTCAGACTCTATTTGCAGTTTTGGTCATGTTCAAAAAGTTTTTGTGTGTGCATTTATTTTGCAGCATTTTTTTATGGATATCATTATAAATGTAAAACTACATTTCAGCCTAAATTCAATTAATGAGTGTAAAGGTGCTTTTTTCTCAATGCAGTGAATCCAGGGAGAATGAAGAGGGGAGGGATATTACTTAATACAAGAAGTGTAAGCTATGATGTACCTATGTCTGCATACGTCTTAACAGAAACCGCTTTAAAATTTTTGTATCCCTGTAATGATGGAAAAACTGTATAGATCAGGCCTAAGCTGTTTTTTACACTGTACAGTTTTGTCAATTACTAGATTATGACCTCACAGAGAAAAATAAACCAATGGAGTTTATAGTTTAATTCTGTTTTTCTTGTTTGCCTTGCCCTAGGACACAGAACATAAATGTTCTTTGGTTTGTGGTCGTAAACTCAACTGTGGGCTTCATAGATGTGAAGAACCCTGCCATCGGGGCAGTTGTCAAACGTGCTGGCAAACAAGTGAGTTATGTACAAAAGTACATTATTTCTTATGTATTATAGAAATTTATTGACTTACCTGGTTAGAGTTGGACAGAGAATGTGATCCAAATTGACCAGAACCTGAAGAATATGCAGTTGATTTTAATTGTATGTTTTTTCATGAAAGAGGAAGTTATTTCACTTTAGATGACTTTACTAAGTGTTGGATATCAATAGTTAAAGTAGAATTACAGTGAAATATATTCAGTTATGTATATGGATCCAGCAATCACTTCAAAAAATTGAGGAATCACGCAAGGAAAAAGAAGAAGTTTAGAAAGATAATTTCTAAGTTAATGAAACTCTTGTTTAACAATGTGATAACTGTTAAAGATATTGAAGTATGTAGCGGAATTTGTCTAGCTGCTTAGAATTCAGACTTTCCCAACTTGGTACACTAGTGATTTTTCTCTAGACAGGACCATCTGAAGAAATAACACGTCAGTCATGTGTGTCTTAAGCTCTCTGGTGACATTCTAGGTGGTGTAAATTAGTACTGAATTGCTAGAAATAGATTGACAGCCAGCAGGTATGAATTTTCTTGGGATGGCAGAACTGTTTAAAGGTTTAAGCTGGTGCAGTAGCTTTGGATGGGTTTGTACTCTATTAAAAGCTGTGCCAGTTGAACATACAGTTTTCTACAACTGCTTTTTTTACTTGGTGTAGAGGATCATATGTTGATTATTTTGTACCATTATAATAGGTAGATAATACTAAATTTTCTTATTTTTGGCCTGAAGAAGGCAGAATGTTTCTCTGTTTCCTTCTGTTAGCAGAGCCTTTAGTTGACTGGGAAGCCACCACTTTACAATTGGGCTGCATCAGCCAAGGTATCAGGTGCAAGTCCGTTGCCACTCATTAGATAGGATTTCTTGCCCTTGCCTCCATCTCCACTACTGGTTTTGCTGGGAATGGTGAGGGCTGGGATAAAAATGCAATCCTAGAGTGCATCTACACCTCTGTGGTTCTGTGTGCTTCTCAGGTACTTTACCTTTCCAGTGTCATTTCCTCAGTGCTGAGAGGTGAGATCCCTTTCTGTACTAGGGTCTCTTTATAGACACACCAGTCTACTTCAAGACATTCAAGACAGCAGTACATCTCTTGGGGAAAAATGATGTCAGCATTACACAGCTGCTTTTAAAAAAATTTTTTTAGCTGTCAGATGTATTTCTACTCTTTGAATGAGACATCTCTGCACTCCCTCCCCATTATCTAGACTAGTGCTAGTTAAGGAAAAACTTTTATGGGCTCCGTGGTGTGGTTGCCAGCACCTGGAGACACCAGGGGTATCTGCCATTGCCTTGTTAATTGCAGTCCTGTGTGTGCCTGTGTATGTCTGGGTTATTTGCTAATGAACTTGCTTGAAAGCTGGACTGACTGGCTAGTAGGAGGAGATGTGCCTCTGGAAATAGCCAGAGTTTTTCAGGCAGTGCCTGGGTAATAAGGAATCTGTCCAGGTATGGATGTTAGACGTCTGTGTGTCCAGTCATGTTATTGTTATGTATGTATTGTGTGTTTTGTCTCTCTGGAGTATGTGTTCAGTCTTGCTACTGGCTGGACCTGGTATTGATCCGATAGCCATCGTATCCATGGAACAGTAGGAATCTCTGGGGTTTTAAAGTTCTGCTGATTTTGCTTTGGTAGACTCAGAAAGGAGGAACCCTGTTATTCCCAGAGTCAGAGAACTCACAGAATTTAGCAGCTCCCTTAACACACTTACCTTCTCTTGAGGTTGGAATTGTTCTGTATTTTTATTGCCTCATTATTCTCTTACCTCCTCCTACATTCTCCCCTATTCTTCCTGATCCACTCTCTTTTTATTCATTTACAGAACAATCATTCTCTTTTTGTTCTCAGATCTCCTTCTGTATGACTTCTCATATTAACATTTTCTCTTAATGTCCTGTTTTTCTAAGGATTTATCTGTTTGAATTGTAGCTTGCATTGCAGTCACTCTTTGCAAGTTGCTTTATAGCCTGAAAAACACCAGTGAACTGTATTTATTTTTGTACAGTGTTTAGTTTTAGTTGGGATGGTGTATGCAACTATTTCTGTTCCTTTGTTTATTTTATTAGTGAGATTTGAAGTCTTGTGATAGGAGTTTACTGTATATTGCCTGAGACAGAGAACTTCCAAAACATACAAAGTTGGCTTTGAAGTATTTGGACAGGCATAATAAGGTGTTTACGAGGACCTGTGTAATACTAAATGATGTAAAGAAGTATACAGAAGAAATTATAGGAAGAAGTCTGCAGATTGGCAGCCTCTTACAGATTTCCCATTATTTACGGAATTCTCATAGCAGAGAAGTGCAAATACATGTAGCCATTGGGATATATTTGACTTGTTACTTGTTTTTTTCAGGTTTTGATGAGTTAACTTGTTATTGTGGTGAATCTGTGATTTACCCCCCTGTGCCCTGTGGTACTCAGCCACCAGAGTGTAAAAAAACATGCACTAGGCCACATGACTGTGATCATCCAGGTAAGTCAGGCTATTCCATTTTGCCTGGGTCTTTTGTTTGTTTTAATCAAAATGAACAAAAGTGTACATAAGTCTGTTTGAAAATATATTTGCTTTTTTATTAGAAGGTTTTTCAATAGTTGTGAATATTTTTAAGTCTATGCTTAAAAACCAATCAACTAAAAACTTGCCATGAATACTAGTAACAGTACTTCTGTCTGGTAAAAGCATTTTTTTTTCTGTTCATTACTAATAGTCGCAAAACACATTAAATGCTATATTCCAGAGATTAAGTGCTCTATTGAAACAGTAGGATAATCTAGTGAGCAGATAGTTTCTACATTCCTTAGAATTACACTGGCTGATCACAAAAAAGTATAGCACAAGTCAAACAAGTGCTTTCTGACAAGTTCTGTCTCATAGTATAACCCTGCTCAGAAGTTACAAAATTCTCTGCTATTTAATTTAGAAAATATGGAAGAATATTAATCTAAAAACCTGCCATGAAAATTTTTAAAGAGTACTTTAAAGATCAGATAATCGTTGTATGAAGTATCATACTTCCCATAAATTGTGTAGTTACACAGAATCACAGAA
>VZTO01002991.1:0-25095 GCA_013400615.1 Syrrhaptes paradoxus | reverse complement strand
AATCCTGATGTTTGTTTTCCCATTTAAGTCTGGAAACAGTCATCTCAAAGATGGGCTTTTTTCCCCCTCAGTATTCTATTCAGTTTAGTTTCTAAATGGTGGTTTAAGTTTTGCATCCTGCTTGCTAGCTACCCTAAGCCGCAGTAGGATATTTTCCAGCCTGTCACTGTTCCTGATAACCTCTGGTGTCTGAAAGAGCTGACACGTAGATGTCAGTGCTGTGTATCCATGAAAAGTGATTCTTGCAGACTTCTAGCTGAAAGGCTGAGGACCTCTGAGCTTATATGCTGGGATGATCTTCATATGTAAAGTTTTCCAAAAGCAATAGTGTTTTATAGTGTAGTCTTCTAGGATCAGGACAGACCATGAACCTACCTGAATCACAGGGTCTCATATACTGTTTTTTGTTGAATTTAGTGTACGTTGTCTTTGTTCTCACTTTTTTTTTCCCTTACCCTTTTGCAATCACATCTGTTTGAAAGCAGAAAACCAGATTGAAATATTTTAAAGTAAAATACCATGTAGATGTTGAAGGGGTTAAACAGATGAAAGCCATTTTTATAATAAACATTGAGACCACAAAAGCCCGTCTACATTCTTCATACAATTCTCTTTTTCTAATAAATTTCCACAGATGAGTGTAACTTGATTGATTTTATTGAGAGAGCTGCTCCAGACTTCTTAGTGTTGACCTGGGAGAGATTAGGTCGTGGTGTTGCCCTCTATAGAGACAAAATTATGCTGAATACATAACTTCTGGAATTCTGTTGAAGCAATAGGATAGGAACTGTAATAACAACAATGGAAAGTATTGATTACAGAGTCTTGCTGTCAGTAAGCAGAGAAGCTGTTATTTCAAATGTTTTGGCTTTGCATTCGATGTCTTTTGAAAATTTATCAGGTGTAGTAATTAACATTTCCAGATGAAGGCAGAAGTTGAATGCGCTCTTTTTCCAAATATAGGTAGAAGGGTTTATTCATCTTTAGTCTGAGAGTCCTTCAGTCTTCCTAAGCTACATGAAACCAGATTCATCTTGGTCTTGGCTAGGAGAGGTGACAGGGAAAAAGGTGTTTCAGCAGGATATGAACTTTCTTGAATTTTAATCAAAATGCAGTGTGATATTATGAGATATCTGTATCATATGTTCTGTATGTGCGCATCTCCAAGCATCATATGCATATGAAATACAGCACAGATTAAGATATATGCCATAAATCATGCACATNTCACAAGTAATGTTGTCATTTAAAAATGATCTAAGGGTAGTAAATGAACTAGGAAAGGAGAAAAACCCCAAACTTCAAGTCCTTCTGAAAAACTATGGATATTACACTGCAGGACTTCACAAAGCTTTGTTACCTTTTTGGTAAATTTGAACACAGTATGCAAATTAATATTGACTTTATTATTTTAAGGTTGCTTCTGAGACCAAAATGCAGCAGCGAAATAAACAGTTACCATATTTTGATGATGATGAAGAAATCGGAGAACCACATACAGTATTTATAGGTCCTATAGAAAAGTAAGATATTGATCTTTTGCCTCTAACAGTTCTCTTGAGTTTTTTGGCATTTCGTGTTTGTTACTGAATATATTTATCTTTTCAGGTTGATAGTTTACCCACCTCCTCCAGCTAAAGGTGGTATTTCTGTGACCAACGAAGACCTCCATTGTCTAAATGAAGGAGAATTTTTAAACGATGTTATTATTGATTTTTATTTAAAGTAAGTTTTATATCAAATCATTTTTTAATCATCTTTTACTTTGAAACTTTAAAAGTTCTGACGGGAGAAATTCATGGGTCGGTTGATAACCTTTGGTCTCCAACTATGCATAGCTCTAATTTTAAAGGTTGTTTCGTATCTTTTCAAGAAATTTTCATTCCTCTCCTGTTTAACAGTGCCATTGTTCTCACTGGAAAAAAAAGCTTCTTTAAAATTTCTTAGCATCTTTAACTGCAAGGGGAAAAAAAAAAGCCTTTTTAAGTTCAATTATTTTTTCCAGAATAATTGTGTTTCCTGGAATTTAATTTGGTTTGATTAACGTAATACATAAATCATTTTTTTTTTCTATCAGAGATGTTAGAAGTGTATTAAATTATTAGCTGCTGCTTTGTTTATGCTACCCGTAAGGTGTGTCTGTGTATAATTTTCAGTCCATTAAAATATTTTAGAGGTGAAAAAAAAATAAGTGCATCACTCTGGGAGTGTTCAGAGATTTCGTAGCTCAGTTATAAAATTTAGGTCTTTCCTAAATAGGTCATTATGTAACAAACGCATGGAAAATTTGTTTTCCTGCCATGATATAAAAATAAATACGAGAGCAGCAGAACAACTTGTTGATTGAGCAGAGCACTTGGAATATTGACACAGATTTTGCATTAATTAGTTCCTGTGGTTAGTTAGCTGTAATATTCTTACAGCTATTTTGTGAGAGGCTGCAACAGTTTGGTGGGGAGGTAGCACTGTTTGCAGTTACTTTGACGTAACACTTCCATGATTTTTTTTTTTTTTTAACTAATCAGGTATTTGGTACTTGAAAAACTGAAAAAAGAAGATGCTGATAGAATACACGTGTTCAGTTCATTCTTCTATAAACGCCTTAATCAAAGAGAAAGAAGAAATATTCATGAAACTTCAAACCTTTCGTAAGTCTGTTGATAAGTCAGTTTACCTAAGAGCTAAGTACAGCGAAGACTGCAAGAGGAGATGCTTTGCAGAGATAAAGTCCTTACAGAAAATATTGTGCTACCAGCTGTACTCTAGGAAGTATCCAGACCTTTAACGAGTATAGAATATGCCTTGTAAATCTTCAGAAGCTGTTAAGGTGAAAATATCTGGAAAAATAGTCTTTCCATTAAAGTGAACCACTCTAAAAATCATGTGTTGGTTTCCTCTTGCAGAATACAACAAAAAAGACATGGACGAGTAAAAACGTGGACAAGGCATGTTGACATTTTTGAAAAAGATTTCATTTTTGTTCCCCTTAATGAAGCGTAAGTAAACACACGTTTTTCTCACGTTTGGGAAAGGCTTAAGCTTCATAATTATAAAATTGAAAGTTAAATTATAGTGTGAATTGAAGTTAAAAATTAAGAGACTCAACCATTTTTCCAGGTGATAAAACAGTAAGGCGAGACATTCAAGTGCATTGTTGTAGTAGAAGAAGTATCAGACAATATAAAGACTGAGCAGAAATGAACTTTTCTGAGTATTTTTTCTAGGTTTTACCTGGTTCTCTGGAGTTCTTTCTTCTAAGCTGTTGTCATTGCTAACTTCTGGATTTACCTTTTTTAGTCTTTTTCTTCTAGTGAGATCTGTCTGATATAGATGAAATCATCCTTTAGTTACAATAAACCTATATTGGAAGAAAATGCAACTGAAAATCTCTACTGCCCTGCGTTGGGAGCTTTATTCTTTTCCTCTGTATGCTTTTGTCCTGATATTTCTCTTGAGTCAGGAGTCAGACCGTTAGCATTCTCGTGGTTGTTAAGGACTTTTAATGATGCTTGCTTTTTTAAGCAAGTTGTGACAAACACATTTCTACTTTTCACAAAAAGAATCTAAGCAGGCCTTAGCCAAAATATTTAGGAAAGTTAAACTGCTGCATTTTAAAACTATACAGTAAAAATATAAATAAAGTAAGTACAGAGAGAAAGGAGAACTGTAATTGATTTGCCATAGTCATACCTAACTGATCTTATAAAAAAATCAAAGAATAGGGGTTTTTTTTAATGAAAAGCTCTTCAAAGAAATTTTTCTGGATACCATGCCACTGCGCAGTGGGAGGAAAATTTCTGAATCTTTTTTCCTGCCTCTCCCCAGCTGAATTCTGAGGCTAGCTGTAGAGAGGCAGTTAAGAGGTAACTGACCACAGGTCTGTCTTTGTTATAAAGTTGTAAGTAAATCCCCAAGAAAGCTGTTCACAAGCACTGACTGTACATTTTGAGATGCTGTGACTTGTGTACAGCCATCAGAAGACACCCACACCCTAGGTGATGAAAAGGACTTGGGTGTAAGATATTCCCTGTGTCCCCTGCAGGCTTCATCCTTGCCATCCCTCTCCCTGGAAGCTTTCAGTACCAGGACATCGAAGTACCCGTCACTGAAATTTTCGTTGCCTTAGAGCTTGTGATACAGTTTACTTCCCCCTGTTCTCTCTTGTGTCGTTCACACATATGCACAGGAGAAACGAGACTGATCGTGCTGCAAATACCAGACAGTGTGACTTAGGAGCCACCTGGAAATGAAAAGAAATAGTTATGTGGTTTTACAAGAATTAGTTACTACGTTGCTCATAGCCTAACACATAGTGGTTTTCACTGTCTCGTTCATTTACTAGTAAGGAAATAAAGCAGTGCCTGCCGTAGCAAGTGGTGCGGCTCAGTAGGAGTGAATTTGCAGAACAGACAGGTTTATACTGAAGGCGTGATGTTCACGCCGTGTGTGGGTTGGGGATGTTGCTTTGGACCAGCTTGGTCTCATGGACTTTTCCAGTAGTGCCTAGAGTGTGAAAAGTGCATTCTTGGTGTGCATCTTTCATCTGGAAATGACCCTGGTCACAGCTTTTGGATGTGAGCTCGAACTGGGTAATAGTATGTGATAGTAGGACATTCGTTTGCAAACACGGATTCCTGATATGTACAGTGAGAATATAGCAGAGCAGGAAAAAAACTAGTACCCAGAGAGCTGAGGAAGTGGTATGACAGGACAGAGAAGAGGCTGGGGAGACTTTGGAATAATACGGCTGATCAGTGTCCTTTGGCAGTAGTGTCCTTTTTGTACAAATATGTTCTTTTAAATGTTACAAACTATTTTCTTTTGAGGTCCACGTTAGTTTGCTAGTCTTGTTTACATAACTGGTACAGAAAGCCTATACTAATAGAGCACACACAAATTCCAGGGTCTGATAATACTCCATATATTCATTTACCAGGTGTGAATCATTCAAGGCAAATGCCTCCATTCCTCCCATGCTGCTTTCAAAGGCCACTCACTATAACTGCCATTAGTTTCAGTGGAATTTAGGCATCGTAATAATTAACTAATTTTTTAATATGTCAGTTAGGGATGCATTTTTACCTACTGCTTTTACTTCTTTCTAAAAATCTGGCGTCACTTGCATGATACATATCCAGGCTCTATTGTGGGAATCAGAGAACCTCCAGAAAATTTCCAAATCGGGTCAGTTGACATCTACTTGCAATGCCTCAGTTCCTGAATTTGCTGCTCCTCCATTGCTGGTTGAGTGGAGCGTGAAGAGGCAAGGAGAAAAGGAGAAACTAGGACAAAACTTCCTTTGCATTGAGGGATATTCTGAAAGGGTTAGAATGTCAGTTCTGTGGAGGGTGAGGAGGACAACAAAGTTGTGGCGATGGTTTTACAAACACTCTTTTCTCCCCCTTTTTAATTCACTGTTGACAAGATTTCTTTAAAAATGTGAAGTGTCATATACAATTGGAAGATCCCATAGGCAGAAGAGTGTGGGCCATTCGGCTGTACTGCTGGATCTGGCGGCTTGTGTTGCTAGCGCTGAACTACTAGCGAATTTCATACAGCCATGAAACATCACCTCTACAGTCTCCAGTTCATGCAGTGATAAAGAAAATGGTAAAAAATAAATAAATGTTAATTCAAAGGAGGAAAAGCCTGTATAAAGTATCAACAAATTGAAGTAAATATTTCCCCAGCACTTGTTCTCAACTAACGGCATCGTATTAATGAATTTGTTGGTGACTGCTTGCATGGAGTGATCTTACCTTTGGAGAAGACTCTGAAGGCTTGAGTAAGACCTGCTCAGAAAAGTGAACAGCTGTTACAATCTGTCTTTGCTAACTAGAGGGGGCAGGCTTTGTTTTTTTTATTGTGTGTATATTGTGCGCGCAGTCAATATTTTGTTTTTTACCAACTTCAGGTTTAACTGTGAGCATTAATGTAGTTGCTAGATTTAAATGTGTTTTTTCCTTTTCAGTGCCCACTGGTTTTTGGCTGTCATCTGTTTTCCTGGTTTAGAAAAACCCAAACATGAACCAAATCCCCACTATCATGAAAACGCCGCAACACAGATAAAATCTTCCTCTTCGGATGGAGAGAGTAACACACCATCTCCTTTGCCAAATGAACTAGATGCACAGAACTCGCCTTCCAAGTCCACAGCAAAGAAGATGTTGACCAAAAAGTATAATATAGCTTTAATTGACTCAAACACTGAAACAGAGGACAGTGAGTCTTCATGTTGTAGAAGAAGTCCTTGTAGGGGAAAAAGTGCTTTCAAAAAACTACATCAAATAGACACTGATGTGGAAGAGCCTAACACTGTGGAATCGGCGTGCCATAAACTAGACCATAGGACTCTGGACGAAAATGGTATACAGGGTGAATTCACAACTGCTAGCCAGTCTATGGGTATGTAATTGTAAAAATATGCCAATTTTAATGAACAATTTGGAGGATTCACATCTGTTACTACTTTTGCAACTGTGCAAACTTCATACTTTGAAAGTTTAGTATGAGACTAAAGTTTGAGTGCTTGCAATGTAAGTAATTTATAGCCATGGCGTATAAAATGGTTTTGTGGCTGTTGGCATAACTCTTAGGGCAAAGGGCTAGAAGTAAAACCCTGTTTTCCTAAACCAGTTGGATTTTTCAGCTGGGTGGCCTTTTTCACATGAAATAATTTTGTAGGTATCACTTTGCATCACTTAAGACTGTAGTTGTTAAGGAAAGAATAGTAGTTAACCACGGATCTTCATAATGCATGTGCATGGGAGAACTGAAATAACATTGTATGAGCAACCTTCATTCCAGTGTCCTCTGGCATTTGAGATTGTGCTTCAGCACTGTTGAATTCTTTTAATAGCCCGATAGGAGGTATGTAAAAAGAGTGGTCAGAAAACAATTTTTAAAATTCTTTCATGTGACCTTGGTGTTAGACGTAGAGAGGCTTGCTTCCCGCTGTGGAAGCTGGTTTCAGTGATCTGGAACAGTTTGAACCAAAGTGAGCAAAGGAGCTGGCATACTTTTAAAGGCAGATGGAATTAGGAGAAGATTGTTTTCTCTGCTCACTGTAAGGTTTGGATCCCCTTGAGGCGTAGAGTACAAAACATCTGGTCATGCAAAAACTTTGGCTTTAGTCACTGCTAGTATTCCCATGGACTTAATTCACACAGTGAGGAATTGCATAGCTTATATGACGAGATCTGGAAAGGTTATCCATCATATGGTCTAATCCGTATCCTGCAGGCTATTGCAGCTTTAGTATCTTTGTGGTATAAACACTCCTGCTCTCTATTCGAAATGTGTGATCCCGTTGTCACTTCTAGAAGGGCTTGGTGTGCAGCAGCTGGGGGTGTGTGTCGATCTGCTCTGGTTTGAGTTGATCTTTCATTTTATGTGATTGTTGCTGTTTATGATATTGCTGCAGTATGATATGGTCTGGTCTCTTGGATGCTGCCATGTTACTTGTCTGTAATTAGTCGGAATGTCCTGTATGACACGTTTTTGCTAGGTTTGCCTTTTTTTTAATGGGTGCGTTGTATTGGTGGCTGATGGTCGTTCTGTTACTAAAACACGGGCTCTTGCTCAGCTACTGCAGGTGGATGCACCCTTTCGTTAACACAGACATTCTTACGGTCACAGTCCTGCTTTAAGGGTGAGATTCCATTTGGAATGGACGCTGGGCAGCTAAATTTAGACACCCTGTGTATCTAAACTCCTGTTTTAACCAGAGGGAAGATAGGGATGTAGGCCTGGGGCTTTCTGCCCAGCCCTCAGCTGTTGCTGCCGAACGGTGTGGGTCTTCACTTTGCCAAATCCATACATACATCCTGGATATCCTAGGGTACCTCAAAAGGTAGCAGCTGCTGCTTTGGTGGTATAATCGGTGAAACCAAGAGACCACCTCGTCTTGACTAAAGCAGACACAGAGGAGCTGTTCGGTTGAGTAGCTCTGCTCGGGGAGACCCTAGGCGCGTGCGTGGGAGCCTAAACTCAGATCTCTTGATCTTCAGCTAAGTCATGGCGTTGGGCTTGTAAATGAGTAGGAGCGGATACCTAAATCACTTTGAAGAAATCATCCAAAATACCTATATTGTTTAAGTACTTAACTAATCCTCTTTTTATTGCTCAGTTCTTGTATGAGATGTGATTCTTCTTGATACCAATTTTTATTTTTTAGGAAACTGTCAGACATAAATCACGTTAGTATATGGCCTACTTCTTGTGCTGAGGTCTTTTCAAAGATACTGAGTAAGACTAATTCCCACGTTTGTCCCCGTGGAGCTCCACTAGTAACCCTTTTCCAAAGTGTCACTTCAGCTTCTCTGTTGAAGTATTCTCAAATGCAGGTCTCTGTTTTTTTTCCATTAGCCAGTTCCTTGCCCTAGTTACTGTTCTTATAGAAATCCTGGGTTGCTTTTTTTTTTTTATAAATAATACATCCTCCAGTGGCACCATAACCAACGCTTTTATTTTTGTGATTGTTTACATGTATTATATAGCCCTTTTCCTATAAAAGTTTTCTTATTTCAGGTCACTATATCATTTATATAAGGTTTTTTTTTTGTTTGTTTTTTTGTTTTTTTTTTTTTTTTTTTATATTTTTTTTTTTTTTTTTTTATATTTTTTTTTTTTTTTTTTTAGATGATTTCATATTTTGTTGTTCTGAGTTACTAATTTTTCACTTTTTCACTTATTTCCATGTAGTTTTTTTTTCCCTTCAAAATCTGTTTTGAAGTCTTGCATGGTTGTTTAGTAAGACTTAGTGAGCCTGTAGCTGTCTGTTTCTGCTCTTTCACAGGTAAGCTGTAGCATTTGTGAGTCTAGGTCTCTAGAATTTTTTTAGGTATTTCACAGAATAAGGAACAGTTTCTGCTGTGTTACTTAGAAGAAACTTTTCCCTTTTGTTCATATGCATGAATAAAATATTAGATGTCAGCTGTGTTACAGTTACTGTGAGCGATCCTGAGGAAACCTGAGGTATTTAAAATGACTTTGGTCTTCAGTGATAACCTGGTACTTGATGTTTAAATATACTACTGTCTGTGATTGATACAGATGGATTGCACAAAATCAGGCTAAACTATAGTGAAGACTCAGCTGATGGCAGTAAACTAAATGAAGATGAGCTTATAGATTTTTCTGAAGACCAAGATAACCAGGTAAAGAATTTAGCAATTTTATTTGGGAAATGCAGACGGTTGTGTTGTATCTTGAATGGGCCGCTGAGAAGCTGTGTGTTTTTCACAAATGTGTACTCACTGTGTACAACACTGTGTAAAGCTAGTTGTCTTTGCAAGTGTCAAATCCAAAGCACTGGTTACCTGCACAAATTTGCAAATTAGCTGACTGGAGAGTACTGAATGTTCATTTATTAAACTACTTGCTAGAAAAAAGCTGTAGTGATCCTGCATTCAATTCTGTGAGTCTTTTGCAGACAATAATTGCAGTAATTTCTTTTGCATCTGTTTGAAAACCAATATTAGCTTTTAAACACCTCTGAACATGTTGGTTTTGTAGGAAGACAGTAGTGATGATGGTGGCCTTGTAGATGATAACTGTAGTTCAGAAATGGGACAGTGGCACCTGAAGCCTACTTTCTGCAAACAGTAAGTATTAAACCAGTTAAAACAGAGATTTCATATGAGTTTGTGAAATTTAAAAGACAGTAATTATGGGAAATAGTAAGACATAAGTCTTCAGTCACTTCAATCAGCATGGTAATAGTGTTGGAGAGAGAATTTTAACTTTGTAGTATCCTCTTCAGTGAGCAGAACATTTAATGAACGAAACTACTAGTGAAAGCAGAGCTTTCTGGGTTTCTGTGACGCTTGTATGCTGCTTCAGGCAAGGGAAGGTTGTGTCTTCAGGTAAGGCAGTTCTTTGATATCTTGCACTTAGATTCCTACAAAAAGAAGGTGAAGAAGCATGTTCAGATGTATCCATCTATATTAAAAAGCAGATTCATGTCTTTAAATGAAAATAATTAACTTAATACAAAAGAAAACCTTTGTCACCACTCCAGTTAGTACAGGAAAATGGGGGTAATTTTTAACTGCCCCCATTTCTTACCTAAATGTGTTCTAGCAGTTTCTCTTTATTGTCCTTCTCTGATCTTGGTATCCCCCCTCTCTGTTCTTAGTATTATTCTTTTTTCTCTTAATAAGAGTGTTCCACAGTACTAAATTCAGTTACGGGGTTTTTTGTTTACTTTTTTACCTGTTTTGGATTTGAAAACTCTTAAAATTTATTTTTTGATGTTTGAAATCCAGAAATTATTTCTTACTAATCATTGACTGTAATTACTTGCATGTTGGTGTGACAGAAGTACATGATTCCAAATCCAAAAATACTGTTACTCGTATTGCCTTGACAATTTCCTTTGTATTTTTTCACAATTTATTTATCCATTTTTATATTTCCTTCTTCGTGAATAACGGTTACTAGGAAGGTCAAGGCTTTCACAATACATTCTGATGGTACAGAAGAAATTCTATATTTATACATGATATGGAATGTGTATGAGTTATTCTTCATACATTTTCATGCAGGGGTAAAAATCCATCTGTGTGTGAGTTTTAAGAATATTTATGAGCTGCTGATGACAGCCTGGCTAAATTTGACCCATTCTGCTGATGGATTACCTGTACATAATACCTTCCACCAGACAATATTTTCATCCAAATACGAAGTTTCATAAGATCTTTGACACTAAAGTATCAAAAGTCATTACGGCCACTTAAATACTTTACTATTAGTGTGTTTGAAAATTACTTCTATACAAAAGAGAAAATTACCTTGAAAAGGCTTTCACTTCTCCCCCCTGCAGTGGACTGGATTGTGCATTTGTAAAGAGCATTGCCTATAGAAATAATGACTTTTCATTATCAGAAATTAAAGCAGTACAAATAAAAGCAAATTATTATATGCTTCTCCCTAAAAAATTGCAGATGTAAATTAATTTATCAATGCACACAAACCCACCCATAAATGCAGATGGTTTGAATTTATTGGTGTGAAGTTTCTGTAAAAGACACCTCGCCTGAACACACGTGTGGTATGGTTAGAAAAGAGAAAGCAGAGCTTTGCAAAGAGTAATCTGCGTCCTGTTTATTCCTCCAAATGCATCTGGCATCTGGTGCTGAGATCCCAAACTCTGGTCTGTTAGCTCTGAGGTGTGGATCAGCTGTTGTGTGTGAGGCAGCTGATAACAACTGTTTGTTCAGAGCTGCTGCAGGGCAGTGTCCTCTGGGCCAAGTGATGGGAGGTGAGCATCTGGAGTGGGCGAGAGAGTGTTCAGGCAGGCTTGGGTCTCCAGAAGAGGTTTGTTTATGGAGACGTTCTTGTTCTAAAGGCTCTTAAACAGAGCACGTGTGTGTTGTGTGGGTAACTATCAGGTAGATTTCGGATTCCTTAGCTGGAATCACTTCTGAAAATGCATACGTGGTGTTGTCTGTCCTGTCTGTCCTCCAGCTGCTGCTCCAGGAGGATGTTTGTGGTTCTGTGCCCTCCTTTCTAGTCCTTTGGCAGTGTCCCAGATGCCTCCTGTATCTGAAAGAGCAGCAGGCACCTGACAGGGGTTTAAGCAGCTGGTTTTTGCCTGTAACAAATGCTTTCGATCTGACAGCGCTGTGTTTTCTAGGTGCGTTCCTACATGTACTTAGTTTCTGGTTAAATCTAAAGAGAACTTTGCATTCAGCTCCCCTGGGTGCAGAATTACAGCAGCCTTGGCAAAACTTTCTAGCATCGATCTGATTTTGTTCAAGGCCAGCCCGCAGACTGTTCATAGCTGGGTGTGCAAGGCTCCAGGCGGCTGGGAAATACTGTGTGCATAACAGCCGTGTTCTCTCCTAGGCCCTGCATTTTGCTGATGGACTCGCTGAGAGGCCCCTCACGCTCAAATGTGGTGAAAACACTAAGGGAGTAAGTGTCGTATCTGGGTTTGGGGGGTTTTAATAAACTTCTTCAAGGAAAAAGAAGTCTTAACTTGCATGGTCTTCTATCATAGATACTTAGAGGTGGAATGGGAAGTCAGGAAAGGCAACAAAAGAAGCTTTTCCAAAGATGTCATGAAAGGTTCCAACCCCAAAGTGCCACAACAGAACAACTTCAGCGATTGTGGAGTGTACGTATTGCAGTATGTAGAGAGCTTTTTTGAGGTATGTATACCTGTTTGTGTCGTTTTATTTTTTAGGTCTCCTGCAGCAATCAAATATGAGCTGTGAGAATTATTAAAGGCTCCTAATGTAGCTTTTTATACCTGTTTGTTATTATGCATTGTAAACTAATTTACACATTGACATACATAATAATAATTTTTGGAAAATGTTTAATTATCCTTTGTAGTTGTGTATATATATCAGAAATTGGAAGCCATGGAGTTTTATGAGAAAATATTATGAGAAAATTTGTGAAGAAAATACATTTAGAGTCTTCCTTTGTGCGTACCCTTTAAAATTATCCAGTAAAATCTCAAGGTCAAAATCTAAAGGTGCAGTACAAAGCACAAGAGCTTAGAACCATCCTTAAGCACTTTGGTACCTGGGGGATATGGGGAACAACCATATTTGTTATGTGTTAATGATCTTGGCTCCTTCCTTCTTGCAAATGGGTTGCAGCAGGCGGGATGCCTTGTCCTGCCCGGTCTTGCAGAGAGCAGCAGCTTTGCCTGCCTGGGACGGGGCTGCACATCCCTGTGTCAGACGGCAAACCGCAGGGTGTGCTCAGAAGCAGCACTGGTGGGAACGGGAGCCCCGCGCCGGCTGTGCTGCACTTGTCTTACCGTTAGTGAGCTGCTATTACTGCAGCTGCTGCTGTGTTTGGAAAGTTGCAGTCACACTGTTTTCAGCAGCTGCACAAACTGAATAGGCACTGTGTGGAAAGGGGTGTTTAACGTTATGTTTGCGGACCATTTAGTCCCTTTTTTTTCTTTTTTGTTTATTTATTTCAAATATCTCCCTATTAAAAGGAGTTAAAACCACACCGTTTGAAACCACAGCTGGTTTCGCTGGGGAGGTGGTGTTCAAAGGAGCCAGCACCCTGCCTGTTCAGCTTCGCCCTTCGGCCATTTAGTCCCCTGCCAGATGCTTGTCCCCCGCGTCCCTTGGGCGCTTTGGGGGGGCCGGGGGCTGCCCGGGGCGCGGCACCGCCGCTCGCTGCCGCCAGGGGCCGCTGTGGACCCACCCGCGGCGGGGCCAGGGCGCGGGGACCGGGGGTGGTGGGGGAATGGGTCGCGACAGTTGGCGATGGAGGAACCTGCAGAGCAGGGGGGAAGCTCCGAGGCAGCAGCATACGTGCTCCTGCCCTGTGTCCCTGCTTTTCTTCCCCAAACCGAAAAACAACAAAAAGCCCTCCTGCAGGGTGCATTCGGAAATATCTTCCTGTTGTTAGTCATCACACTTGTTAGTTCTTGTTCCTTTCTTTGGCTTATTTCATAATTGAAATGATGGGAAACCTATTCAGTTTCTTCCTGTGGTTTCTGCATCTGTAGTGTCGTTCTGGAATCTGCTTGCTGCTGCTGTTCAGGAGCTTCGTTGGCAAAGCCAGTCCAGCGTCGGGGTTTTTATTGCCGTGTTGTGGGTTCGTGTTCTGGTGGGATTTGGGGTGCTGTCCCCAGTGCAGCACTAGGCATTGACGTGTTCCTCTGCACAGTGGGAGTAGATTTTCCCAAATAGCCTTGCTAGTGTTAGCTCAGGGGATAAATGTAAGTTACTCTTAAATAACCCTGTTAATGATACAAACTAGCATATACAAAGGGATTAATTTCTTGGAGAGAAAACATTATTCCACAAACTGTGGTTTGGTGAGGATGAAATTGTTGTGCAGTCCCCGCGTAGTGGCATAGATAATGTCTCATAATAATGATTCTCTTAATTCTTTGGCTGAATGACCTCTAGCAAGAAAACAGAATGAGAGTGTAAAAGGGCTGGTGGTAGCCAGGGGCTTTTCACGGGTTCTGGTTTTTAGGGTGAAATGTAAAACTGACTTTGTGGCTGGTTGTGGTCTGAAGGTATTTACAAGACCAGGAGTATTTAGCGACAGATTCCTAAGGGGCTCTAGATACTGATGCTAGTCGTCCTTTAAAAAAAACAAAAAGTGCTGTATCATTATGATTTTTTTTTTTAAAGTAGAACGATTTTACACATTGGTGTGGTCAAATGCTTTGTCTAAAAGATGTAGCAAACTGAGTAGATTATTTGGGCACTCTTACAACCAAAACTGTGATCTGGATGATTGTTGCTCTGTCACATACTGAAGCTTGATTGATTTGACCTTAATTGATTATGAGCAGGACACACAAATTGTAGAAATTCTGGTTTGTGATGATGGAACGAGGTGGGGAGGAAATGTACTTCTTTCCACTGCAGTTCTCTCCAGTCTTTTAGGTAATAACTCCTTATTGTAACATCCTTTGATCTGACCTTTCTTTTCAGAATCCCATTCTGAGTTTTGAGCTACCAATGAACTTAACAGACTGGTTTCCACGCCCAAGAATGAAAACCAAAAGAGAAGAAATACGAAATATAATCCTGAAGCTGCAGGAACAGCAGAACAAGGAAAAGAAGGGACAGAAGGACCCAAGCTCAATGGAAAGATCTTTGCAGGAAAAAACAGAACAACTTACCAACAGCAGCTCAGACTGAATGTTGTATCTGTTGCATGTTAGCTCCACAGTCAAAACCGAAATATACATTTTTGTCTGCCCAGACTAAAGATTTGGCGTATTCTCTGCTCAAAGTTACTTGGGAATGTTTAATGCCTGTATAAATGTGTGTCATAAAATGATTTAATTCCCACAAAGATGTGTATTAAGTAAGCAAGTCTGTACATATGTTAATGAGGCCAACTTTTTCAGCATTTGTAATTACTTTTTTTCCACTTGTTAGGGAGCTTTTGTTATGTATTTCTGTTAATAGAACCTAAATAGCAACTTCTAAACATAAAGCAAATAAAGAAAATATTTATAGGATTACATGGTTAACTTTTTCTTTTTCAGTAAAGTTGTAATGTTACAGGCTTAAGTACCACATAGGGAATGATTTGGTAGTGAGATAATTAATTCCTCTTTTGACCCTGTTTAGTTGCCCTTTACAAGGTTATTCTGCTTGCGCTACAAACGATAATATGGGTGTCTCAGTGTACCATGGCCTCAGAGAGCGTGATTCCTGTCTTCCCAGTATCTAAGTGTAGGCAGTGTAATAGTTAATAGGACTGCTTCAGATTTGGGGTTTTAAAAGATATGCATTGCAATTAAAATTCCACACTGACTTTAGTGGGACGGGCGAAGGAGAGAGGAGAGTGCTCTTTGACCAGAGATTACTGTTCAACCAGTATTATAAAAGTGGTTTCAATGAAGTGATCTTGAGTGATACTATTAAATCATATTTTGTGGATCCCAGTTGTTGTACAGGTGTATTTTGAGACTTTCTTCATTATAAAATTGTATTTTGGTAAGTGTACTTGAATAGCAGATTGCCCACATGACATTTTCTATGTTACGATTCTGAATGTTGCATTCATATGTGCTTTATCTAAGTAATGAACATTTAAAAAGAAAAAAAAGTGTATGATTACTATTTTTTGTAATATCCACACAGAAAAACCAAAAGACCAGTGTTCATCGCTTGCTTGTTTGTTCTTGGCTTTAGGTAGCGTCAGACTAATATTGGGATTTGTTTGGATATTTCCAGCGTATTTTGATTTTACAACTATCTGAGATGCCATCAATGCTGAAACTGCCACAGAGCCTTTTACCCTTGCTCCAGAAAGGCTTTGGGGTTCAAATGAGGAAAATAAGAAATGGTTTGTGCAAGGAAACCTACCAATACGGATATCTTTGAAGGGAGCTAGAAACTGTCCTTCCCAGGAAGGAATCTGCCAGGGGAAGAGAGGGACCTGGGTCCCTCCTTGCAGATGGTATTTTCTCTCCTGATTTTTCTGCTGGGATTGTCGTTTGCCATTCCCTTCTCCCCAAGAGAAGCAGCAGATAATTCAGTAGCTGAGCCCTGTGTCCCCCGGGATCAGTTTTTATGGGTAAGATCAAGGCTTCTCCATGAGTTTTCATTCCCCCTAAACGCTGAGAACATCGCTGCTCGTGGCGTTCCTGCCCAGACCGCGATCTCTGTGACACTGGGGGAAAGGAGTCACTCCCCAGGGCAAGGTGACGCACAAGGAGAGCAGCACACAACCATGGGTGCTCATCTTTGGCACAGATCCCCGTGAGGTTTAGGGGAGGGGGCCATTCCCTCGTGTTTTTCTTCTTGTGTAGACCCTGTCCCATGGAGAACGTGCGAGCACTGCATCAGTTCTGTGGGGGGTGACTCCTGCACCAGCCTCTTGGTGAAAGGACGAAGGGCAAGCTTCTGGAGTACGAATTAATACACAATGCGCACACCTCCGAGTTGTTTCCTCCACCCAGTTTGTCCAGTGTTCTTGCCATTGCTGTAGAAAATCTGAGATAAAACCATTTCAGGTTGTTTCCCTGCAGGTCTGGTGTATCTGGCTTTAGTGCAACCGAGGTGCTCCAACAGGGGTTCGTACAAACACCCGTCAGTCGGTGAGGGCTTGTAGAGAAGGAAGGAAAAGAATTTATTGGAAATAGAGAAGAGGGAATTGCAGATAGAGTGTGTTCCTTCCCAGTCTAGTCTTTCTCAAGTCTGTGTTCTAATGGTATGGAATATATCCATGTTGGATCCATAGTTTTCCCAACACTTGTGCTGCAGGTTCATGATTCGATGCTGTAGGACTCTTGGTTCTCTCACTAGGAACAGCCTGGTGCTTCCTCCTCCTCCTTCCTCTTTCCTGTCATCCCCGGCTTCCTCCCTCCCCCTTTTCAAAGCTGTGAAGAAAGTGTTTGATTTATTTTCGTTTCATGTTAAAGGTCTTGAGATCTTCAGTCGTATACAGCAAGCTAATATACATGTTAAATATAGGAAACTTATTTTTTTAATAAAATGTGATGTTAATAGAAAAAAACCCCGGGATTAAGAATGTGTTATTTAAAACCTTACTGGCTCGGCTTACAAAGCTCGCTGCTCTGTGTGCGCGTTAGGTGTTTGTTCTCAGCTGCTGCAGTGTTTGGCGGTCTAATGAGGAGTTTCACCGGTGGATTTTCTGAATCGATTTATTTGGTGGAAGTCAGTGGGGTGGGTACTAGGTGTGTTCATTTGATAATTACATGACAACACTTCCACTGAGGACAGTAGAGGTTGTATATTCCTTTATAAGATTTAAGATTACAGATGCTTTTAAGAGCAGCGTGAGTGCGTTCTGCAGCGTGAGGTATCAGATGGCTCCCTAATTAAATGTGTCCGTATTGTTTTTCACATCGGGTAGAGTAACAGCTAAGAATTCTTCTAAAAGTTTTGGATTACTTGGCATGAAAAATGCATGTACTTCTGGGGCACGTTTGCAGGAGAGCTGCAAAAGCAGAAGAGACATCTAAGTAGTCCCTTGTGACAGTCCTGTTTCTCTTGCTTGGGGAAACGAGCACACTCTAGAGACCGGAGGCTTCGTGCTGAAGGGTTGTGTGGATGATTTTTGAGGCTGCACTGCATTCTTGTCTTGGAAGACTCTACCTTCCAAACATGCCGTAAAGAAAGAGTTGGAAAATAAAGCAAACTTCTCACCATGATGAGAAAACTGCTGTTGATTTTTTTTTTTTTTTAATGTATTGCCTAGCAAATGAGTAATGCAGAACAAGCAGCTTTTGCCTGGATGATTTTTAATTCCTGTAGAAGTTGGAGTGAGCTGCTGCACTTTTCTGATGAACAAACTGCAGCAGTTTCCTTAGTTTGCCAATGCACTGTGATGTTTTACTCAGATTTTAAACAATGTATTTTCAGCCCCTGGTTAAAGCTTTACGTGATGCTCCTGGGTTAGCAGGAGAACCGAAGCAGCAGCTGTAAAGGTGCTTGTTCGTTGGAGTCCTGATCCTTGGGGCCACGATGATGAGAGGTGCTGGAGTCTGGATAAACGATTTTATTTCATTTTGGTGTGGTGCTTTTTAAATTCGGGATACTGGGTACCCCTGAAGAACCTCTGTGCAGTGGCTTGGGCTCACAAAGGTGCGTCACCTTCCCCGGTCGCTGACTCCCCAAAGGGGAGCTGGTGTCAGAAACTGCCCCTTTGAACCAGGAACAGTGAGGTGACAGCCACTTTACTGCTCTGTCACCTCCGTATTTTTAAACCAAATCCTTTCTGCTTAGCCCAGCCCATGCCTGCTCATGATGGGATGGAAGGTGTCTGGTCTGGAGGCTCCAGTTTGGGTCACTGGGATGTCATCTGGAACATGGCTCTGCTCTCTGCTGGGGTCTGTTGGAGTCTGGCAGCCTGGATTTTGCTTGCTTTGAACAAATTTGCATATGGACTGATACAGACCTGTGTTTACAAAAGGAAACTTGGTGATGTACACCGTACCGCAGGGGTTTGTTATCCACTTGTGTGGGGAATTGCTTGCTGCAGCCTCGATTCCAACAGCCAGAACAGCCGGGCTGTTGACTTCGTCGTCTTCTCTTTTTCCTCTGGTTTGTTTTTTTTTTCTCTTTTTTCTGTGAGGCTCATAGTTGATATTCTTGGGGGAGAGTGAACAGCACTATTTGTGATGCAGAATGTTTAAAAAATACATGAACAGAAGGTTACATGGCTTTAAAAGTGTTCAAATTCTAGTAAACAAGAAAGAGACTGACCTTGTCTGATTTTTTTTTTTCCTCCTTTCTTCATCGCTCCTCACTTTGTTAGGTTTTGTGATCCCATTCTTTCTAGAGTTCCTTGGGATATGACTTTACCCAAAATGATCATCAGTGTATAATGGTAAGTAATTCAGGAGAGAAAAGGAGAGACGGCTGTTCCTGTTTTTTAAATAGAAGATTCCTGCAGGTGAGAACAACAACAGCAACAAAAAGCTAGATGTATGTTTAATGGGATAGTCAAATCTGTGGGGTGTATGTGTCTGTTGGAGCAGTATCGTAGATGGAGATGGTATTCGCAAATCCCATCCTCAGGATCATTCTAAGCTGACTGAACACCTCTGATGGGAGCCGGAGCAGGTTGTTCCCGTCTGCTTAGGGGCAGAACACCAGCTCCCACCGGCCTGAGCGCGGTGCTCAGACCCTGCTCTTTAACCTGGAAAGTGAAACCTGTTCATTTCCCCAGCGGTTTCACTGCGTGAAGTTTATCGACCAGCTATACAAAACTCTGTTCAACCATGTTTCTGAGGAACTTGGTTCATTTTGCACGTAACTGGTGTCAGCTGAACATCTGTCCACCCCATGCAATGCACTCTGGCAGCGCCCAGCAGCTGGCCAGCTGCTCACCAGCCAGAGCAGTTCTCAAACCAGGCTTTGTGACGGTGCCTGCTTGCATCGGGTTTGTCCTTCCCATCTCAGCTGTTCATTTCCTCGTGTTCCCTTTATCTTTTCCGTGTACATAAGGAACAGTGCAGTGGGAGCCGTGACGGGGACATGAGCATCCCGTGGCCAAACCTGTGACATGGATCATAGGACCTCGCAGGAATTTAAAGCTCCAGGATTCATTAACCATTCCTGCAGCAGGCTGAAAACAGAGTCATTCCTTTAGCTCTAGAGGACTTCACGTTCTGTAGGTTCGGGCCTGGCACTGGACTTGGTGCTGTACGTTGGTAACATGCTGGGTCGGGTGCGGGCTCTGGACCAGGAGGTCGGGCAAACCCAGGAGAGCAGCGTCGGAGTGTGACGGGCTGCTGGCGGGAAACGAGACCAGAGAGGACGTGAGTTGTGCTGGAACGCACACAAGTGGAATGGGCTTCTGGCTTACATGTGTGTTGGTTCTGACAGCTGAACTGTTTGTAAACAGTCCTGTGATAACCCCTGTCCATGCTGCAGAAGGGAGCGAAGAGCCGTGAGAACCTGCACGGCGTCTGCCCATCCTCCAAGGCCACTGGGAATTTTCTGCTTCAAACAAAACTTGCGCTGACTCCAGCCACTGCAAGTGAACGTTCAGGTTCCAGAACCAGGGCAATATTTTAACAAATGCTCTGGATTAATGTGTCGAATGTGTTGGTATGGACAGCTTCTGATAGGATATTTCGTTAGAAAGTGATGCAGCTTTTGGTTTGTTTTTTTTTTTCCCCCTTAGGGAAGCCAGGCCTTTGTTTTACAAAAGCAGTGTTTCCTGCAGGAATTTTAGTTCTTTTTGCTCTACACCTCTACACCAGAGTGGTGAAAAGCATTTTAATTTAATGGAGCTAAGCTACTCTTAACTGCTGAAATTCACGCTCCAGCTGCTCTCACTTGTGGGTGTAGAAAGCTTCAAAAGATGCTCGCTGTTCACTCAGCAAACTGGAGAGAGAAACTCCTTGTGTGGGGGGAGGACTGTGTGCTGGGATTGACATTTTATTGATGAGGTTATCAGAAGCCAGCATCGAGGCGAGTGTTTGATTCTGTTTTCCAGTTTTTCTCTGATCTTTACACAGGTGAGTGCTTTCTACGGTACCTACACTGAGCTGGCATTGGATTTCTTCAGTTTTGCAAATACTCCTGCAAGGCTGACCCTCGGGTTGGGCACCTGAGAGTGAGAACAGAGCTAATGACCACTGGCAAATACTTGCCAAATATCGGGTAATTTTCCTGTAAAAAGGGGTCGTGTGTTCACGTTCTTTTGATGCCCCCAGGACAGGGTTGGCCCTCTGGGCCACAAGCACACTGTGCTGGCCCGACACCCCCCAGTCCTTCTCCCCAGGGCTGCTCTCCAGCCGCTCTCCTCCCAGCCCGTGTCTGTGCTGGGGTTGCCCTGCCCCAGGTGCAGGACCTTGCCCCAGGAGATGCAGGAACACGGCGCTGCTTTCCAGACTGCTTTTCTGGCAGTGTCATTCTTCCCTCCTTCAGCAACGGTCCCCAGGCAAGTTCATGGAGTGGTTTGCCCAGATGGGTATCAGCAAGAGAATCTACATCTTTGAGAGTGGATTTATTCAACAAGCAATGCAAATTAAACTGTATACTAACCCCACAGTGATATATGAGGGCTAGACGGGACAGAGGGGCCTGCAAGGGCTTTGCAGAACTTAATCCTTGTCTTAGCAGCGTTATCACTCTTCCTTTTCAGCCTAGCAGCATGTTTCTTATGCTGCCTTTTAATTGAGACTTTTTATTTTTCTTGTTTCTTCCATCACCACGAAGCACAGGAGAGCCGCAGAGCCCCAGCTGGGCCGCTGTGTTCTGTGAGTGAGATCGCTGCCAGACCTCAGCTGGTTTCTGCCCAAAGGTGTGTTGGAATTCCACGGGATCACTCGTTCCCCTTTAACTTTTCTTTCCTGAGATTGGTTCAAAAGTCAAAGCTCAAAATGCCTGAAATGCAGTAGGATGAAGAGCAGTCCTCACACAGTTTAACAGAACACAGGTACTTGGGAACATGCTAGATGAGGCGTGTCCTTTGCAGAAAGATTTAAAAATCAGTTAATATCGTCACAGAGCTCACTAAAAAAAGTCTCCACTCCATGAGCGTGAGGAGGTGTAAGTACCATCATCCACCAAACTGGGGGTGAGGAGCTTCTGCCCCAGGAAGGAGGAACACCCGGATGCCTTGGCACCTGTGGGTTACCTGCTCACTGCCGGCTGCTCATGTTTTTCAGACGAGGCTGCGGTTATTTTAGTGACAGTCGCTGTTCCCCATCAAAACTGAAACCCCCGCAGGTGATGGCAGAGCGTGGTGGGGGCAGGCGGCGAGAAACAGAAATTTCAAAAAGCCCACGGTGATTGCTGTTGTGTTACCTGTGTGGCTTCTCCCGGGTTCGTATGCCTGCGCTCCAGCTCCTCCCTGTGAACTGTCCCAACTGCTGGAGCCCGTTCTCCTTCTCACACGCACGAGAGGGGCTCGTGGTGTCTTTGCCAGAGAGGATGTTCAGCAAAAGCAAAAGCAAATCCTCTCCCCAGAGACGCGGGATGTGTCGCAGCAGGAATGGAATCCATCTGCCCTCGAATAGTGGGATGACTCCAAGAACATCCCCCAGCTGCTGCGGGGTGCTGGGATCTCCTTTCCCTGTCCTCACCATTTGGGTTTATAAATGAATCTGCTCACCAAAGCAAAACAAACAGCAACAGGCCCCCGGATGATTGTGAGTTGACAGGTCAGGGGTTCCTCATGCCCCTCTCATGCTGATTTATGCAAGCCTGTTTCTCTGGAGATACACACTGTTCCAAAGAATCTATTTGCTTAATTGAACTATCCGTTAAGGAGAGGAAATAGAAAAATAGGGCCAGTCCGAGAGACCTGCTCCCAGTCAAAACCCAGAGCTTCAGAAACCCCTCTCATAGTGCTAGGGATGGAAATGCAAACCCCTCAATCCTCCCTAACACCTTGTCTGATAACACAGAGGAAGAAACTACTTCCCAACTGAAATTAAACAAGAAGACTTTAAATAGGAGCCTTAAACATATGTCTACATTTTTTGTAACTTGAACAAAGCTGTTGGCATATAGAAGGCCTGTGGAAAAGTCAGAATATTAAAAAAAAATTAGGTGTAGTCAAAATAGGTGTTTATGTACAGCCTACCAGAAAGAAAGAGGGAGGAGAGAAGGATAATTTCACAGCTGTCAAAATCAGAGAATTATGTATGTGCATGTAACACTGAGTGAAAGGCAGCAGAGAGAACAAGCCTTACACACCGTTCCCAGTAAATCATTTACCCGATAAGGAAACGAATGGTGCTTATCTAGGCTAAATTTCCCTGGACAGAAACCAAAGGTTGATCCTGAAAGGAATATAATCTGGGTAAGCAGACTGCCACAGACCCCAGCCCCGCATCGCTGTCAGACCCCAGCCCTGCATTGCCGACAGATCCCAGCCCTGCATCGCTGTCAGACCCCAGCCCCGCATCGCTGTCAGACCCCAGCCCTGCATCGCCGACAGACCCCAGCCCCGCATCGCTGTCAGACCCCAGCCCCGCATCGCTGTCAGACCCCAGCCCTGCATTGCCGACAGACCCCAGCCCTGCATCGCCGACAGACCCCAGCCCTGCATTACTGACAGACCCCAGCCCTGCATCGTGGCTCCTCCACTGCTGGTTCCCCCGCCGGACACCTCGGGGTGCAGGAGGAACGGGGTGATGCTGCAGGCTCTCTGCTCTCCCTCCCAGCCTCCAACCGTCTGCCCCTTTTACTATGAGGTGAAAATGGGTTGATGCCTCTGACCTAGCCATTCTGTTCCTGGTTTGTGAAAATTCTCGGTTAGACTGAAATCCCAGAGGTTGGTCCAGCTTTCCTAGAATGAAACTGGAAATGCTTCTTGCCCCCCTTACAGACAGGCAAGGGGCCCAGTCCGATACACTTCGCTTTGTTTTCTCTTCCCATCTCCCCCCCGCCCTGCCCTTTGTTTGGGCTGAAGTTCCTGCACTCAGATTTTCCTGGTGTGTGAGTTTTCCTGTGTTTTCCCAGAAGATTTACAGAACAGACAGTGTCAGGTTATTTTTAGATTTCCCAGGGAGAAAAGCGGGGAGCGCGCACTCCTCCTGCTGAGGGTGAGGCTGTCAGAGGGAGAGATGGACAGTGCTGGGCACTGCCCGGCTCCCAGGGCACCTGGGACTGAGCGGCTTGTTGACACTGGAAATATTTTGTTGACCATTTCCTGACACTGTATCCTGTTTTGCTAACAGAGGGGGGTTTATCCAGTTAGCAAATTTACTTTTTCATTTAGTTGTTCAGTCATTCCCCCCTCCCCCCCCAGATACTAGTTATCCTTATCTGTCTTTTCCAAATAAAACAAATAAAAGTAAGACTGGACGTACAAAGGACTGCCCTGCAAAGTAATGCCAAAGGCAAACTCCCATTCTCTGGAAGTTTCACAATATTTTGATTTGTCTGAATTGTTAAACGTTCGTAAATTACACCAAGTGAAGATGCAACTGCCAAATTCACCTTTAAATGTGGAACATTTAAAAAAACAAAACCAGCTCAGAGGCCGTTCCAGGAGCGGTAGGAATGTTAATGTGGACGCGGGATTTAACTCCACCCATCCTCTGCCCAGGATGCAGGATTACTCAGGCGCTTTGTGTACTCCCATTTTCCTTTCCCTGTGTACATCCACACTGATCCTTCCCATAACCCTTTCCCTACAGAACCCCTGGGGTTTGTTTTTATCCCGTAACAGAGGCCACGGCACCATGATGACTATCCCATCTCCAGGGGCTGATATGGCTGCAAGAAAACATTTTGTTTAAATTATTTATTAGCTGGCGGCTGTGCTCACAATGTCCCTGGTGCTGTCCAAACCCTCAGAAAGGACGCAGTGACCACAACCTGCCTAAAGAAAGGTAGTTAGGGGCCGCAGGATTAAGAAAAACACGAGATTTTGAAGCACCAACTGGTTCGTGTCCTTCTGTCAGCGAAGCACACAAGAGTTTTACGGCCGTCAGACGGAGAGCAAAGAGGCTTTGTGCCCGCAGTCAGGGTCACCGTGCCACTCCGCAAGCGGTGTGGGAAGAGGAGCAGTGTTGACGGGAAAGCTGACAAACCTGCTGGCGAGGCTCGGAACGAGTGCCCGGACCGCCCAGGGCTGGGAGGCGACGCCAAGCTCCGGCCCGGCTGGGTAGGGCGGGGGGGTGCGGGTGCTGCCAGCGGTGGGAGCACGGTGCCGTGCCGTCCAGCCGGGCCACCATCCGTCCAGCCGGGCCACCGTCCAGCCGGGCCGTTCTCCCGAGTCACACCGGTCTGGGGACAAACAGCTGCAGAGGGGCAGGTACCAGGGAAGCCCCGCAGAGAGGCTGGGGGCCCGGGCGGGAGGCAGGCACAGAGCTGGGGCAGGAGGATGCTGTTCGCACCGTCGCTGCTCCTGCCTGTGCGAAACCCGGGGCCGGGGCTGCGAGGACACGGGCACCAGCGGCCAGGTGAGCAGGAACTGGGGGTTCAGAAATCTCTGATTTCCGCGGGTGGTCGCAGCAGGAGAGCCACCACCTGCTCCGTGGTGTAAAAACCCGACCCCTGAGTCATTGCGTGGATGAAAAAAAAAGAAAAATCCTCAACCCGTCCCAGAACAGCCACGGGCCAGCCCCAAGCAAGGTGTGTCCCCGCACCAGCCCCCGAACGACAGCTCCCGGTGCGGCGGGGCGCAGGCTGCGGGGCCGGGTCCCCC